>VJWM01000358.1:0-40993 GCA_010909165.1 Anthoceros angustus | reverse complement strand
ATGGGAGGATGGCAGTCCCGAGTTCAGCCTTACTGAAACGGAAAAGATACCCGTGGTACCGATATCATTCTGTACATCAACGAGGAGAGCGCAGAATTCCTCGAGTCGTCGAGGGTGAAACAGGTGCTGGAACCGCTTCTGCCGTTTCACGATCTAAGGATCTCACAGCAGAAGCAGTTGTGGAGACGAACCTTTCAGGGATGTCGAGAAAGGCACAAACTTTATCATAGCTTTGATGGAAGCCATCATTGAGGGCTCTCAAACGGAAGATGTGCTGAGCATTGTAGCAAGCGTGATTGGCAAGGTCACGGACATGGAGGTCGTGCACAAAACCGGAGCAGGATACGAGAAGAAATTCCTGTGTCCCGAGTTGCGCAGCACTCTAACTAGAATGCTACACTGGTCTTAACCATTCCATGCTCCTCACATGCCTGGCCAGCGTAAGTAGGGTGCGGCCAGGGTCTACATAATTAACCAACCTGTAATGCCTTCAATCAAGTGTCAGATATCGTCTTCAGCGACACACTGTTGGTGCATCAAACTGCTTGTGATAGGGTCTTCTCACTTCTCCTTTTCTACGCATTCCTGTTTGGCAAAGAGACGTCTCACAGCGTCCTTGTTTGGATGAACAGATGATGGCTCATAAAGGCTATGGGTAGGGAGGGCAGAACGTGCGTGTTTGTACAGCTGCAACGGTTGGTTTCAAGAAGCAAGTCCAGATTGGCGGTCTTCTGGTTCACTGATTTTACATCCTTTGTAGACCGCCAGGATGTATTTTCATCTTCCGACCAGGCAAAGCTGGGACAGGATGTCCTTCACTCAAATCGCGTCTGCAGCTCCTGCCTTCATGTCACAAATGGCTTCTCTTCGACGTCTTAGCCCTGGACGGTTGTCGGTGCCTCGACAAGCATTAATGATAAAACATAAAACATCTTTGGCTTGTCTGCCGCAAAACTGTGTCCAGTGATGGACCCATCAGTGGAAACAGTTACATCTCTAACAAACAAGCCAAAGGTGTTTATTGCTTTCGAGATCGCTATCTCCATCCAATACCGGTGCGGCAGCTCGAACCTGCATCTCTTGACAAGAACGGCTGATAACTTTCACCAACCACAAATCTATCCTGTCCAGGCAGAAGAGTATACATCAGGAGGATACATGGGGCTCAGTTTCAGGGCTCTTAAGACACCAGATTACGGTGACACCAGATCACGGTCAGACTGGGTTGGAAATAGATCTGCTGTCTGTTTTGGTTTGTGCAGTGAGCAGTGAGCAGTGAGCAGTGAGCGTGGGAGTTGGCAAGTCCTCGAAGGAGTTACAGCCAGACATGGGTTCATTGGAACTCAAGTCCATTGTAACTTGAGTCCATGACCGGAGCTATGCAATGGCATCATGTGGAAATGAAAAGATACAAGAGGAATTCCTAAGGCGTCCTACCGTGTCCAGTAGGCAATCCGTCTTCGACAAGCCGAACGGGCGGAGGAAGAGATCTTATCCAGAGCAGGACCCTTTCCACTGGGAGCCCTTAGCGGACGCCAGTCACAAATTTAGGGTTTATTTTACCACAAGTTGGACGATCGGACTGGCTTCCTCTACTACTTAGGTGGAATCGTGGAAGCTGAACGCTTTCCATCCCAGTGGGTCTCGGAGGAGGAGCTCTTCCCGGTCTTGTGGGTTTCCAAGTCTGGTCACCCTCGGCACTCGCGCTTTGTGCCCTTCCTGCGTCCGGAGCTAGGATGGCATGTGGTTGGTTAGACTGGCCGCCGGGCTTTTGGGGATGCTGGGTATGAGCTGCTGCGCTGTTTTGCAACACACCTAGGTGTGCTCGTCTTTCCTGCTCGTACAACTTGCAATTGCTAGCAAGCTTCAAGGAGTGTAGGACATAGTGTAATGCTTTTGAGACGTGTGCTTGAACATGCTGAAGAAGGGCAGCTGTACGTAGAGTGAATGTTCCAGAGATGTAGAGAGCTTCCTCTTGACTGCAGCATTAGGTTTATCAGCCGTACTTGTCAAGAGATGCAGGGTTCGAGCTGCCGAACATCGAGAAAGCGATCTCGAAAGAAATGATGACAAACACCTTTGTCGAAAGCAATGATGACAAACACCTTTGGCTTGTTTGCCAGAGATGTACATAACTGTTTCCACTGATGGGCCTATCACTGGACACAGTTTTGCGGCAGACAAGCCAAAGGTGTTTTGTTTTATCATTAATGCTTGTTGAGGCACCACAACTGCCAAGGGCTAAGACGTCGGAGACGATGTCTTGAAGCAATCTCGTCAGCAAGAGAGCTGGGAAGGTTCGACCCTGCTTTCTGTGAGTGACTGTCTCGTCGTTTTCTCAACCAGTCATGGAGAAGTATGTTTCAGAGATGCCGAGAAAGGCACCAAATTTATCCTCGCTTTGGTGGAAGCCATCGTTGAGGCCTCTCTAGTTGGCAGATTGTAGGACAGCGGCTCCAAGCTGATGTGTTTGTAGCTGGCAGTTTGATTAGCACGTATGGGAAGTCAAGCAGCACGGTTGATGCACAGCTGGTGTTTGACACTGTCATCGGAAAGCACTGATTGCAGGCTGCACCTGTGAAGCGCACAAAAAGGGTGGTTTTTCAGGTGTTAGCTCGTGGAGGGTAGGAAGGAAAGAACGTGTGAGTGGCAGGGCTGTAGGTGCTTGAGCTTTCGGTTTCAAGAAGCAAGTCCAGATTTTCGGTCCTCTGCTTGAATGATTTCTAGATCTTTTGCACACTGTCAGGATGTGTGTGTTCCATCTTCCCGACCGGGCAAAGCTGGGAAAGGATGTCATCACTGGAATGGCGTCTGAGGCCTCTTGCCCCTCTATGACACTAGACAACGCGGAAAATCGCTCACGGCCATCTCCGATATCCAACTAACTGGAGATTTTGCTTTCTTCGAAGGTGAGGAAGGAAGGTGTGTTTCTATCCTTTCTATCCAGGGTGATTTGGTTGTGGAGATCGTCAGCGGAAAGCGTGGCTTTTGCAGAAAAACCGTGAGAGCAACAGCAGCACCAACTTGCTCAAAAGATTGCCGAACCCAACTCTGTAGAAACCATTAACCTGGTCAAACACCACCGGTTCAACAGTGATGAAGGCCACAAGGAACTACATTGAGTGCAGCAAATGCATAAAATTGTCAAGCTCGAAGGGGCCACAGCCTACACAGACAAGAGCATCTCCCTTGACACTTGAGCCACGTGCGCTTAGATGGGTACTTAGATGGGGTGCCTGAAGGAGTGGATGCTTGGTGCAAGTAGCTTAGGCACACCAAGGTACAAGTTGTTAAGTACCAAGTCCCATGACGGAAATCCATTCTTTAGTGGAGTTAAAGTTAGTCTTCTTCTTCTTCCTGGGTCCTCTTGCTCGGGACAGAGGAGCCGCGGACTCGCCTTCTGCGCCACAAGAATCTGTCAGAAGGGATCACCGATGGTGGCTCGCCTACCCCCCGCCCGATGTGGGGGTAAGCCGCTTGTCGCCACCACCTTACCGCTCCAACCGCTTGCAGCCTCAATAATACCATGCGAGCATCGCCCGGTGTCACACTCAAAGCGTGGCTAAAACCGTGAGAGCAACAGCAGCACCAACTTGCTCAATAGATTGCGAACCCCACCGTAGAAACCATTAACCGTCGACACCATCGTCCCTTGACACGCCACGTGTTAGTGCATCAAGGATTTTCTCACCGGTCGACACATCCATGGCTATGGAATACCGATCTCCACGCCCCTTTAGGGTTTTCCATTGTGACCAAAGAAGTTTTTCGGCCGACACGGCGGAAAACTGGACACTTGACGACATCGGCCGCCGGGCGCCGCCTCGTGTCCCGATCTCACTAAGCATGTGGTGTCTGTGTCTTGTGAATCGTTTGTGACACACAATGGTGAGGGCATGGACATCCATTCGCATGACCCCATCTCCGCGTTGCCATCACGATACTGCCACCGTGGCTTTATGCGGAGATAGGAGGGAAATACGTATGCTCGCTCGCAGTATAGCCTTGTGCCGAGAAGGCAGGGCGCCATGTACGCCTGCTACCGCTATCGCAGCCATCCGTGCGTGACAAGGCCATACAGCCGCGCGTAGACCATCTTCCATAGGGCCATGCCTGCTCGCAGTATATGTGCCCTTGTGCTCGAGTAGCGCAGGCGCCATGTACGCCTCGCTACCGCTATCGCAGCCATCCAAAGCGTCGCGGCGCAGGCCATACAGCTCGCGCAGCGCACCATCTTCACACAACGCCTTTACATTCCACCACAACAAAGCCACCACGGGCTCAACTCTCAAAACGCGAACAAACAAATCCAAATTGTCACCGCCTCTGTGATGGTGAGCGCACAATGTCACCGCCCTGTGTCATGGTGAGCGACAAAACACTTTTCTCCACCCCTAGCTCACTCCCGGAAGGGCAAAGGGGCCACACGCCTCACACCTCGTGCACCATAGACCGCAGCAGGTGATGGCCGCCCACGCCCACGGGTGGCTTCCTCCGCCCACCGGTGGAGGTATTCGGGCAATGCGTCCTCGTGGCTCCCGCACTGCAGAGTGTTGTTAGTGCCATGTGCACCGATACATGTCCGGAGGAAGTCCATGTCCCGCAATCCCTTTGCATATGCATTGTCCTCGCCATCTGCAGCTCTCGACAACCCAGCGGGCCCATACGAGCCGCCTCTGCTCGCACAATGGCGCGATGCGCCCTCCCTCCACAATGTCAGAACTCATGCATAAAAATGGAATGGACAGCATTTGCTCACCCCGGCAAAGAATGCGTCACGAGTGGTGGCATCTGGGGCCACGCTTTGTGCATACCGAGGGCCACCCACATCGAACTCCTCGCCATCGCCTCCTCCTCACCCCATATGCGGGTGGTCGCACCCACCCTTGTAGTCGACCTTCTTCTTGAATGCGATAGCGTGCACATGGCCGGAATGTCTCCGGCTGCCCGATCTTCCGCACCGTGCCTATTCCATACCGCCTCCAACGCCGAGCTCCGCCTCATCGTGGCATGAAGGTCACGCGGTGGAATGGATGTGCTGTGGGTTGGTGATGTCCAGTCACGCTCCTCACCATATCCATCATGTACCCTTGTAGAGGAATGCCCACTTCTCTCCCAAGGACCGCCGAAATGCTCAATCCTCGCAACAATCCCGCCATCGACTTCACTTCACGCAGCATAAGGAAAACGCAGACCAACCTCCTAACTTTTACGTTGTGCAGAGGGGCCGGATGAAGTTGCTTCCATGTGCCCTTGGCCTCGCCTCGTTCATATCTCGCTTATCGCTCAGTAGTCCGACCGAATCCGCGGATGCCCAAACTTCCTCACCGCTTCCACATAGGCGTTGAAAATCGCCGCCTCGCTTGTTATCCTCCAAGACCAACTGGGGACGAATGGGTTGCCCCATCTATGGCCCCTGCACTCAAGTAGAATTGGTACATCTTGTCATAAGTCGCGCGACAAGGCAACCATACCTGCCGCTGATTGCCACAACCCCGCAATCACTTCTCGCAACGCGAACTCGAACATCGCATGCCACTCACGCACTTACAATCCATATGCCACATGTACATGGGTGTCGATTGGTGTCGACGCGCGATGCGATCGCCGACCGCCGTGCGTGCTCCGGCCGCATCAAACGCAGCGCCCGTGACCGCCTCCTTGGGATTTCGATTCCATCCGCTTGCCCGCCTGCACGAATCGATTCCGTTTCACCGGCCGGGTGATGCGTGGCAATGCAGGCACACCTCCTCCACGGACAACCTCCCATACACCCGCTGCATGCCGTGGTGCCGGCGCAGGAGCCTCGCCAGGTGCTCAAGCCTCAGCCGGTAGGCCTTTCAATGGTCTCCCCGCTGCAAGTGCCGCACCAAATCATACGCTTATGGTGGCGCGCACCCCGCCGGCCTCCTATGCATCCCTTCATCTCCACCTTCCAGCCCTCATCCCCACGGCTCCTCGCACGAGAATTGCCTCAAGTTTTCACCGTCTGCATGATGATGGGCTCATGACCTCTCGATGCGGCCGGGCGCCCACCATCTTCCTCCTTCGTCCGCTGGCTCGGAAGGCCGCGCGCCAAGGCCCATGGGCACCCTTCACTGCTTTTGCCCCACGTGATGGCCAAGGTGGAGACTTGGTGGCCTCAACACCCACCGCGCCTACTGCATGGCGCTTTTTCCTGCCCATGCGCCTTCCTCGCTTCAAACCCCAAATGCACCTCTCAGTACCGCCGATTTCGATCCTCCTAACACTTTCCGCCCGAGTAATGGCATGTCCGCAGCCAAGGGTTTCGTGCGGACGGCTCGATCACCGTTAGCGTATGCCCACTCCGATTTTTGTTCCACGGACGGTCCGCGAAGCGCTGGGAGGGGTTTCCACACGCGCAGATCCGGAGGTAGATCGCAGCAAGTTCCTCGAAAGCGCCCGTAGCTATCACGTTTTTCGCTCGTGATTCATTCATTGTTTGAAGTGCAAAGTGCACCGAACACTTCCAAACCGCAGACGCAAACACACGATGTGAACAATCTAGAATGGGCTTCGCCGCAAACACACTTGCGCCCCTCGCATGCCGCGGGCCATCGACAATGGCTCCTCGCTTCACTCTTGCTTCCCGCAAACCCGCAAATGACAACTGCTTACCTCAATGCGCAGGGTTCCACGACGGCCCCTCGCAACAAAAGGCATGGGATCTTCCATATCGAGGCATCCTGCGACCCCATTGTGTGGCATGCCACGATAATCGTCACATGCTTCCGTGTGGAATACTCCCTTCGCTCGATTCAAGTCCATAACATATGAAATGCTCCGGCCCCTGCACGAACGGCAATGACCGCGCCCACAAAATTGTGTTGATCCAACTCCCCGGGAGGATGCTCAATGTCCCAACCGCAAACGAGCCTCACGCATGTTCCACCGTGGCCCGTCCACAGCACATGTGACGCCGGTCCCATTCCGCCCAACCGCCTCACCACTAGCTTCCAACTCCACTTCTCCGATTGCGTAACATCCATCGCTATCATTCCCTCCACTGCGACCATAGGGTGCCATCCAACCCGCTTCCTCCACTTTCGAGACGGTGATTGCGAAAAGGCCCTTCTCACATCGAAAACTCCCACAAGCCTCCATTGACTTCTCAGAGCATGGTCACCGGCGTTCCTATCTCGATGGTCGTGCACGCAGCAATCGCTCGGAATTGCATCCACAACGGCACCAACGTGCCATGCCGATTCTTTGCTGTTCCAAAGATTCCGTGCCCAAGGCGTGCATGACCGCCCACCGAGGCACACCTTCGCCCACCTCCAACCTCTCAATGGTCAGGCCACAACTGCCCACTCCACAAAAATGAAATCTTTGTGCATTGCGACAATGCCGAACCTCCAATACCATGAGTACCCATTTCCCGGACCGATCGTGCCACATTTCTCGCCTCCCCGTGCCATACGCTCGACATGCGGAGTCGGTGGAGTGGATTTGCCGGGACTCTCCCACTCCCACACCGGCTCCACCGCCGCCCGGCTTCCGCGAGCCACCGCCGCTTCCACGGCCTCCTCCGCCCGTCCGCATGTGCCGATCGCCGTGCATTGAGCCCGAGGAAGGCGTTCGGGCGTCACCATACAAACCCGCTCGATGACCACTCGCCAGCAACCTCCGGCCGGCCAACATCGCCCGCCGCCGCCGCATCATGCCGCGCCGCCCCTTCCTCCACTTCGCCGATCCTGCCCTCCGCCCGGCGCCCGACCATCCACCTCGCCGCCTGGATCGTCGCGACGACGGCCCATCGCCCACGCCTCGTGTCGCAAAAACTCGAATGGATCATACCCACGCAACACACAAGAGTTGTGAGGCTCGAGGTGACGCCGCCGACCGCGCAAAGCTTACATTTCCGCACTGGAGGCCACATAGCCCGTCCGCCGCTGGGCGGCGAGACGCCCTTCGAAAGCCGCACCAAGCATGGCCGTGGCAATGGAGAACGTGTGCAATCCACGCAATCAATAGCGAGGTTTGAGAATTCATGGTGACCCACGGATGCGCAGATCGCGCACACGGGCCGAGCACTGCTCCACTTGTAGGTGCACCTCCGAGATCGACGCCGAAACGCCTCCCAAGGTGGGTGCGCCATCGTTGATCCCGCCACCGCGCCGCCAGTGCTTCCACTCCACCTTCCGCTCGGACGATCTACGGGTTGTCCATGGCCTCCCCACTCCTCCTCCCCGCCATGGCTCCTTCCGGCGCCGCCGCACCTCCTCCTCCATCGCCTCGCTTCAACGCACCATCATGGCGCATTGAATGTGCACGGAATCATAGGTATACTTGCACGGCCTCGGATCGTCGAGATCCCCATCGGCGCCGCCTTTACGCCGCCCGCCCATTTGCACAACCGATCCGTCGCAGCGCCGCATATGCGCGCATGTTCCGCCACCGCACCCTTCCGCCCGTGCGCTATGCGTGCGGCGCATTCTCGCCACACTGCATTTTCAGAAACATTGAATGTGCAATCGCGCACGCATCGCACACCTTACAACGATCCGCAACTTAGCGGCTTGCACCTTCGACGTGACCGTGTTGCAGCCCATCCGCGAAGCCCGCAACCTTACTTGCCGTTGGCCGCTCACCATCTGCTCCGCACCATCACGCCATTCCCAACCGCAACCAAGATTACAATTTTGTGCCTTCACGGCCGGCACTTGGTTCGCCCACCGCCTGCACTCGTGATCCTCGCACTAACATGGTTCTCCGTCGCCGGTTGATATCCCGGAACAACGCCTCCGCCTTCTCATTCCATTCCATTTCTCCATACCGCACGAAATCAACCAATTCATAATACCTCAGGCCACCTCTCACAAGGTCGTGGCACTGGCGCGTGCACTGGAAAACCAAATCCTAAGGTCACACCAGCCGCAGCTCTCCTTTCCGACTCTTCCATCCCGACGCGCCAACCGAACACTTGGTGCATGAAAATGTGGCACTCCACCCGGTAGGCACTCGCAGAATTTGTCCACCGCCACTCCATCCGTCCGCCCTCGCCGGTGCAGGGACGGCAAGTTTCTCTGGATAGCCCTCTATGCGCAGACATCGGCTTTGATGGTCCTCCACAAATGCCAAGAACTGGACAGCCCCAGAGTTGATGGGAACCATAGGCCACGCAGAATGTACTCGCCGAGCTTTGCATCTCCCATTCCTCCCGCCGCCCTTCCACGCGCCCTCCGCACAAGGCCGTGCTCCAGACCGCAAACATGCGCATCCGGCACCGTGATTTGCGCGGTCATCTACGATGGGCTACTACTACCGCCGCCCTTCCACTCTTCAAGCGCCAGCCCGAGAACACACCAACCCACTGGGCCGCCTCGCCGCCATCGCCGATCTTGTGTTCCTCATCCTCCTCCACGGCACGGGCGCCGGCGCACTTTTCCACCCACCCGCCACCGCGCCTTCCTTGCACGTGGCACGCGACTTCGCTGCTTCCTTCCAGCCCACCAGCAACGCCCCTTCCCATCGTCCCTTCTCCGCACGGGTTGCATCACCGAAAGATCACTGGGCACGTCGCCTAAACCCAACGACACCGGTATCGCCACCCACTTCCCCCATTTCACTAACCCTCCTTGTGGGCGGCGTAGCTGCACACGTATCAAACCCTTTCACTTTGAGGCCCACACAACCTCCCAATTTTCATTTCCAACCAATCCATCTTCCCGGCCCGTCGGTGTGGTTTTGATATGCCGCCCCAAGATAAATCTATATACAAAAAACCTAAAATCATAACCCAAGGAAAAGGTGCACATGGCATGCACATGGTATGTATGCATGATGCATGGTTGCAATCGGATGCACGTGAACATGTCTACCTAGATCTGCGCAATCCATCTATCTCGCATCGTGATGTATATATGGCATACTATGACACATATAGGTCATCGATCTACATAGAAAAACCTAAACACCATAACCCAAGGAAAAGGTCCACATGGCATGCACATGGTATGTATGCATGATGCATGGTTGCAATCGGATGCACGTGAACATGTCTACCTAGATCCGTGTCATAGCGCAATCCATCTATCCGCATCGTATGGCGGTACTATGACACATATAGGTCATCGCATCTACATAGAAAAACCTAAACACCATAACCCAAGGAAAAGGTCCACATGACATGCACATGGTATGTATGCATGATGCATGGTTGCAATCGGATGCACGTGAACATGTCTACCTAGATGTGGCGCAATCCATCTATCTCGCATCGATGTATGTCACGGTACTATGACACATATATAGGTCATCGATCTACATAGAAAAACCTAAACACCATAACCCAAGGAAAAGCGAAGCACGTTGTTAAGTGCATACATATCATTTGTTCAAGGCCAAGGACAAGTATGATAATAAATAAACCCAAAGTTTCGACTCGGGTGTGAGGTGGCACGTGATTCAACCTGCTCCTTGGCTTCGCATACGCTACCGTGAAACATGTCTATATATGTGGCTTCCTACCCAATCATAATTCGATTGTAAGTTTGTCCGCATGGAACGGCATCCATACTTGGCATGATGGCAGACAAGGTCTTGTCTTCTTTCTCTCTTATGTCTTGGGATCCGCATTTTCCGGTGGGAGCCTCGTCCAACCCTTGCTGACGTGTTTCCTTGGTCTTCGACTTTAGCGAACATGTTGTCATACCACTTGCCATATGCCATGTGATTTGGTCAAGGGGTGCATGTGATGAGGTGCATTGAATGTATGGCATGCACATGGTGTGTATGCATGAAGTATGGTTGGCATGTTGTGTATGTGAACATGCCTAGGTAGATGTTGTGTCATGCCACAATGAATCCATGTGCATCGTGATGCATGTGGGCACGGTACCACAATATATAGGGTTGCGAACACATATACGAATACATGAACAACATAACCCAATGAAAAGGGCGAGTACGCTATCGCATACATATCATTTGTTCAAGGCCAAGGACAAGTAGGTTTTAAATAGACCTATAGTGCCTACCGAGTGAGAGGTGGCACGTGATTAACCTGCTTCCTTGGTCTTGACATACGTACCGATAAACATGTCTATATATGTGGCTTCCTACCCATTCATTATTTGTAGAAGTTTGTCGCATGGAAAGGCATCCATACCGCCATGCACTGGCTTCTTTCTCTCTTGACCTTTGGGATCTAGTGGGAGCGTTAGGCAACCAACTTGATCGGCCACCGGTCAAATGCATTGCGCTTGCCTTGGTCTTGGACATAAGGGACCATTGTTCATGTGTTCATATAACGAATATGCACCTCCTTCATTATTGTCATTGTCATTCGAGGAGGGAGCGCGAGGCAGCCCGCAACGTCATCCTGCTTAATCGCAAGTGCATTGTGTTCTATGGCGTCGTCTGTCCATTGCACATTCAACCTCGCCCGCTTGCACATTCAACTGCAATTGCCTTTTTCGCATGCTATGCATTTCACCAATGTAAGGCATTGTATGCGCTCGAGAAATTTGGGCATTTGGTTCGTGGTCGGCATTTTCGCTTTTGGTTTGTTGGGTGGGTTGGCCGGGTTGGGGCGGGTTAGCTGGTTGGTGGGTTGGCGGTTGAGCGTGGGGCCGTTTGTGGTGGGTGGCCGGCGGGTGGGGGCATGTGCGGGCTCACGCAGCCGGCAGTGCCTCTGCGGGCCGGCGGATGGCGGGCAGGTCGCCTACACTACCGTCCGTGGAGCGGGCCGGGTAAGGCGGGAGGACCAGGTGCCGATGGATGTGGGAGTGACCAGACAAATCTCCAGCCATGAGGCGCGGAAGGGCCAAGGGCAACCATGCCATCGAAAATGTGAAGTGCGATGGTCGCGTTGCCAATATGGGCCATGGTCACGGATTTTATGGCAAGGGATGGACTTCATGAGCCGGTACGAATATGGCGGACTACGAAGGGATATTAATGCATAGCCGGATGGTGCATAGAATATGGCGGATGCCTAAAAGGCATGACAGGTAGGATGTCCGGATGGTTGTGCAGGCATGACGCAGCAACGTCGCCTTTTCGCCCAAACGACCTCCCACCACGGTGGTCGATGTCGCAATGGACATGAAATTGCATTTGAATAAGCGGCACAATGAATTTTTCCAACGCGTATTGCGTGCGGTCCGACAAATGCTCGGAGGGCGCAGTTGATAGCGCATCATGCACTTTCCACCCAATAGTTTATTCCGAACATCGGACCCAATATGTTATTGGGACACCGTACAGATCTTCGCAAGTGTGACGCGAAGGAACCATGATCACCGGGACCACATGGCGGCCGCGAAGTCAAACGCCACGATCCACATGTCGCGTCCACCGCAACCAAAGCGGGAGAGGGGATGCGCAACGATGAGGGTGTTGAGTGGCTTGGCCGCAGCATCGCGCAAGATGGGGGCGCGGTAACGCGTGGAGAGTTTTGCCCACATAGCGCAATGCAAGCACGCATATCGGAGCCAAAACTTCGCCGCGGCGACGGCCACATCCCATAACTCGATGCACGCCGCGGCCCAAAGATGTCGGGCGGGCCACGGAGAATATGGACAATGATTTCAGCTTTCGCGACCCACTCACGAACGCCGGGCGCGCAATGCTTGCATCCGCCGCCATCGATCCGCTCAGCGTCTGTCGTCCCACACATCGAGGCGCCACTGGTGGGCGGGACATAAGGCGCAAGCGGATCTTCCACACAGTCCATGGCTTTCTAAGACAACGCGTGAGCATTCTCAACCAACGCAGTGAAGGAAGAAATTGTGGCACAATTCTTGCTCGGCACGCACGGAAGACGGCGAATGCGCCAAGAATATGCCCCCATGTAAGGTCATCTCGATCCGTGCCCTCACGGATGCGAGCCTTGCCCGCACCGCCATCGCCGCCGCGCAGCGGGCGGAGCCGCGCAATTGCGCCCGGCATCGCACCTTCACGGCGGCGCCGATGCCCAATATCGCGCCATGGACGGCCGCTCCGCCCAAGCCGCCATCGTTGACCGCCGGAGGTTCAACGTGCCCTGTGGCCCATCCACATATGGCGGAGAATGGGTGGGCGGATCATCTACGCAATCCGCGCCCGCCACCGGTGGGAGGATGGACGCGCGCGAGTGAGCGAGGCCGCCCGCGCCGTTGGGACAATCCCATTCACGCAGAATCACGGTCGCGGTATAGGCCCGCGGAAGAAGCAAAGAGCGCGGGCACCGCCGGGATGGCGGAGGCGGCGTTGGCTCAAAGCCGCCGGGTACAAGTACCGCGACAAGGCTTTCCCAAGGTCGACTTGGGAGATGGAGAAGGCGTGTTGTCTTCGTGTCGCGCCGACCACGCAGTGGAGCTGGGTGCGCGCATGCCGGGGGCGACGACAACGAACGCCGTCGCACGGTGGCATTGTTGAGGGGTGCGAGGCTCTATTCGACAAGCCCGCCGGCGTCTGGCCGCCAGTGGTCCGTGATGCCGCCGGTTGCGCCGCGACACACAAGTCCGGTATCGGCGACATTCGCCCAATTCCCGCAAGACAAATCGAGGCCGACAGCAAATGCGTACATCCGGGACGGGCAGTAATTTACACCTCTGCAGGGGAGGTGGGAGCGAGCGGCGGCGCCTTCGGAGGTTTACGATTGGGGTGCCGGAGGAGGAAGAAGTGGATGTCACCTGGGGGATGGAGAGCGGGCGGCGGCGTGGTGGTCGTGGTCGCGCTCGAGGAGAGTTCAACAACGCCCGACCGTCCGGCATCCCCGACCTTGAGGCACTGCGCATCCCACCCGCCTCGACCTCGGGACATGTGGGAGGAGGCACAATTTCCTCCCCCTAGGCCAACGGCAGCGCGCCAGCGCTGCGGTAGGGCCCGTCCGCACGTGAGGCGCAGAAGTCCCGCGGCGCGACGGGGCGCGTGCACGTCATGGAAGCGCCTCGGAGCGGAAGAGGCTCAACGCATGGCAACGGACCTTCTTAGTTGTGGAAGAGCTCCGGCACACCACCGGGTGGGAAGGAAGGCGCTGCGGCGCGGGTGAACCGGCAGCCATCGCGAGGAGCTTCTTTCTTCAAATTTTGGGTCACTTGCGGAGAAGGCGAATGGCGATCGCGAAACCGGCGCGCGGCCGCTCTTGCAAGGCTGCAACATCTTGTGGAGACGCAGCACGAACTCGGCGAAGGGCTCGCCGCATCCGATGGTGCAAGGCATGGACGGGCTGGAAATGTTCGACACCGCCACCATCCGTGGGTTCTTCGCACGCAGAGCGCCTCCGCCGGGCTGGTCCGCCTTCGCGAGGACGGACGACCGACCTTCGATCCATGACGGCGAAGAGTTGCATAACGCGAATAGCACCAACTTGAGGTTCGCGATGGATGAGGAGAGATGCTCCGACCGCACCGCAGCCCACCGCACTTGGGTCGCCTGCAGCGTAGCAGGACGGCGGAGGCGGACGGCGCAGACGCGGGCGCTTATGGCATTCCGCGCGAGGGAGCGCACATGCCGCGATGCACGTTTGCGTGACCGAAAGGCTCAGTATGCCGTCCGAACGGAGGGAGGCGATTCGAGGACCTCCTAACCCTCCGTGAGCGACCATTCATGCCATTATTTGCATGGTGATGGGGTTCGCATTGGTGATTGCAGGTTGAGGCGGGCATGGAGTGCCAACAAGCTCGACAATTTCCGCTGGCCGAGGGGGGACCTTTCCCACCGCTTAGAGTGCGATCGCACTGTGGGGACATGGTGATGTAGTCCACGAGGTTGGAACAGGACGCAGCGGCCACGCGACGGCATCGCCGAGGCTGGAAGCATTTCGAGTCGCCGTCATTTGTGGACGGCGTGTTCGAACGCAACGCGTCGGTGCTACATTACCACATCACGGAGTGCATCCGACCCCCGCAACATGGTAAGATATTTGGCACCATTGATGCAAAATGTGCGGCCGACGACGGCAGATGCCTCCTCGTGCCATGTTCTTGACCACCGCTCTACATGCCGCCAAATGGCATTGAGGTGAGTCGTCCCATGACATTTGCCACACTCGCACGCACTAGGGAGCCAAAAGGTGCACAAGGAGTGGAAGGATGCGGGCACAGAGGACGTTGAAGAGGGCTTTTAAGACGGATATGTTGACAACCACCCACCATGGCCATCCTCCAAGAATCGAAACGCGGGCTGGCGAAGAGGAGCGCAGTGCGATTTCATCGGCCGTTGGTCCGATGGCGCATGTGCTCCGGATTTTTCAAGCATGTGGCCGACAAGCCCTCGCATGTCCTGGGCGGCGCGATTCGGAAGAAGGTGCGGACCGCTTTTATTCACCGAGTGCCTGCACGTTGGCGGGTGGGTGGGAGAGGGGTTCCGGCATGTGGTGCACAGCCTGGACAAGAGGGCCATGTTGGAGTGTCTAGGGGAGTGCACGTTTGAGAGTGTCACCAAGTTCTTCACGCCACGCATGGATGCAGGCGACGCTCGAGTGAGTGAGATTCGAGGCGCTGCCGCAGCTTGAGAAATGTTACGTGAAATCGAGAGATGTCATTCGGCGATAGAGCTACTGCTCACCTTCATCACCGATGAGTTTACTTCGGAAGTGCCAATGGTGGTCAGTTCCTCCGGCATTTGGGCGTACCGAGGACGTGCTCGCACTCTATCGCTCCCGCCTATGTCTCAAGCTCGTGATGGCCACGCGGGTGAAGCCATCCGCATGAACTCCGTGTATGGGAACGCTTGAAAGGCCGGCCTCGAGTCGGACGTTCATTAGACCGCAAGTGGTTTCGGTTTTGTCTTGGCCCCGCACAAGAGGGCACTAATGTGAAGAGACTTTCGTCCGCACTCACTTCTTGGTTTATGGCGGCGGATACGGAAAATGGAGGCAATGCACCCATGTACAGACGGCCGCCTCGACGTGAATTGCTTTCCGTCACCAATTGAGAATGGATGAAACAAGGTCGGGCGAATAATACGGAAACCGTAGGGTTGGCGGTGGCATTTGCGCGGGCGGTCGAATGGCGGAGGCGCCCGCGAGGTTCCAATCGGCCGCGGCCGGACAATCACAATGGGCAATGGAAAGAGGTGCAGCGTGGGGTTTTGGAGGCGGAAGGTCTTCCATGGAGCGTGCACCGGTACGCATGGCGATCGCGAGGGTGGTGTACACGAGCAAGGTTGGTCACATAATCCGGGTGGACAGCTCAAAGTTTTTCTGTACATCGGATGCGAGAGCCGCGACGGAAGAAGACAATCGCAGAAGTGTGCGGCGTGGAAGTGCGGTCGGCTGCGTTCCGAGGGTGTGCTCGCGATGAGACAAAGTAGGGCCATGCATTCAGCCGCCGTGAGGTGCCGGGCATGACGCCGAGGAGTTTGACCGCGTGGAAGACGGGATGCTGCGCAGGTCTGCGGATGCGGAGGGAAGGCGCTTTGGTGCATCATCGTGAGCCCACTCGCACGCGCACACCATCCGTCGTTGCGGTGCCTTATGCGCGGGAGGAAGGTCCTTCAATGTGGAGGCGGGCGGCGGCGGATCGGGAGCGAGAGGCGCAGGAATGGCCTCCAAAGGAGGTGCATTTTGATTCCGCCGCAATCACCGGAGGCATAGCGTGAACTTGCCTGGGGTGGCGATGGCGGCATGCTCATAATAGCAATGGCCGCGATCGCGAGTGGAAGAGTGGTTGTGGAATGGCGGTAGGAAGGGGGTGACGCAGTGAATTGTAATCGGTCCAAAGCCTAATTTGCTCGCCTGTAGTGGTCGGGTCCAAAGCACAACGACTTGGTGTTTCGTGTCAGATCATGTCGTCTAGTCCTGTTTGGCCCAATGACGAAAACAAGTTTGTCATTATTCGCCAGGCCGAGGACTAGTTCATGACATGATATTTCCGTTGACGCCCAAAGGCCAAGGACTAAAATGTAATCTCGGATTGACGAATGGTCCGAATGTAAGGTCCGATTCATGTGAAGAAAATCCATTTCCCAACTACACGGTACTTGCCTATCCCGCCTCGCCGCCTATATAAGACAAGGCCTTCCCTTTGGACCATCCCCGACCGTCATGAAAGGGAAAATACTCATTGGCCTTTGGAGCTTACATTGGCAATGAAGGGAACAAAACTCCTTGGCCTTTGCACCAATATGTCAATCAATGAATGGAAGGAAGACCTTGGCCTTTGGACCAAACCGAGAATCACCAAATGAAACGGCTATGCGACCATTCAGCTTAGTCGTGAGCATTGCTCGCATAGGTGCGCCATTGCATAAAGACAACAACCGACGGTCCCACTAGACAATGCGGTTCCCAAAGGTGAGAAGAGGGAAAAGAGAAAAGAAGGGACTAAGTATGGCTGCCTATCCTTTATGACAAACATGTACAATCGAAGAATCATAGGTTGGGTAGCCCATATATAGGCAAAACCACCGGGACTCTCGATGAAGCACCACCGCAGACGATGGTAGGCACTATGATCTATTTAGAGTCCTACTTCTCCTTGGCCTTTGAACAAATGATATTTATGCGCTTAACAACCTACTAGCCCTTTTCCTTGGTTTATGATTTCGGTATTTTCTATATAGGTGCGGTGACCTATATATGTGTCGAGGCCTTACAAACATCGCGATGCACATAGGTTGATTGTGCCATGACACACATCTAGGTAGACATGTTCACATACACCACATGACGTGGTCCAAAGCGGGGCCAAGGACGTTTCTTCCTATATATAGGCGGGGGATAGGCAAGTAGCGTAGTTGGTAGTCCATGGTTGGGTAGCCCACATATATAGGCAAAAACCGGAACTGCTTGATGGAGTGCCACCTCACGATGGTAGGTGCTTAGGTATATTTGTAATCCCACTTGTCCTTGGCCTTGAACAATTGATATTCATCAAGAACGACGCCTTTTCCTTGGGTTATGGTGTTTACGTAGTTTGAATATAGATGCGCGACCTATATATGTGTCATAGACGAACATGCATCACGATGCACATAGATGGAAAAGGTGCCCATGATGAGCATCTAGGTATACATGTTCACATACTTCACATGTCAACCATCCATCCCGCATGCATGCATACCATGTGCTTTCCATGTGCACATTTTCCTTGGGTTTTGATTTTTAGGTCTTTTCTATAGATTCGCTGATCGTATGTGCCGAGTACCGCGTCGAACATATATCACGATGCACATGCACATGGTATGTATGCATGATGCCCGTTGATGTGATGCATGTGACCATGTCTACGTAGATGCCGTGTCGTGCACCTTTTCCTTGGGTTTTGATTTTTATGTCTTCTATATATCGCACGTGACCTTTATATGTGGCATGGTACCCTTCCCGACATGCATGACGGTGCACATACATGGATTGTGCCATGGCACAAAGATCTAGGTACAAATGTTCGGATGCATCACATGACACAACCACCATCATGCATACATACCATGTGGATGCCATCCATAGGCAATGCACATGTGACATTGGTCCAAATGCGAAGGACTTTTCTTCCTATTTATAGGCTGCAAGGCGGAAAGGCAAGTACTCGGTAGATGCCATGGATAGATGGTGAACACATCGGAAAAGGCCGGAAGTGGTAGGTTGACTAGCGGTCAACGATCGTCCGGACTCCAAGCAAGCCGTATACGCTTAGAAGGTTGGAACCGCACCGCAATCGAAAGCGCAGGGCAACATGCAAGAATGGCGACCGCTGGTGGTGTTGAAATCGAATAGCCGCAGACCGCAGCTGGCGCGAAGCGCCAAACAGCTACCGGGTGGCAACGGTGATGCATTGGGGTGCCAAATGCCACCGAAAGTCTGCATACAGGAGGCCTTTCTTGAAGTGTTGGGGCTCTTCACCAAGAACTCCAAGTGCCACTTTTCAAAGTGGAAGCTCACGAGCATAGGCGTTTATGGGCGGGCGGCGGCGAGGTGGAAGACATGGAGCTCGACACCCATGTCGGGCGCCGGGACGGAGGAGGGAGGCGACCGGAAGGCATGGCGGCCGGGGCATGGAGCACCATCATGTGGCGACGATGAGGAAATGGCTGGCGCAACAAGCGGCGGGCAATCGCTCGCCCGACGCTGGCCGCTGTGAGCGCGAGGCGGTGGCGCGGGAGGGCCGCACACCCTGAGGGCGCCACAGTAATGCTTGAAGACAAGGCCCCGCCGGACGAGCATGCGCAGCGGAGGGGCTCGGCCGGTCCGCGATGCGAGGGGCGGCATCCCGATGCCGCCGCTTTGGTGGAGCCCTCCGCCTGTGGCGCACCTTGGGGCCCCAACAAGCGGCCGGCATGAGGTGTCAGTCGCTTGCCCACAAAGGGCGGGCTGGCAGCGGATGGCCGGCTTGCCCGCCCAAACCCGGAGGGCAGAGGGGGCCGATTGCATGCGCCAAGTCTCGGATCGCAGATGAGGGGTTGGTTGAAGGCAAGACACCGAGGGTCGCAGCAAAGAAGCCGGGTTACCAGATGCGCAGGGCCGCAGTGAGGATGACGGCCGGCAGCTGCGTGCCGACGCCACCGTAGGGAAGGGGTGATCGGGCCGATCGCGCACCAATGGCCGCAGCGGGAGGGTGGCTCGCCGCATGCACGCCAATGGCTGCAGGGGATGGCGCCGCATGCGCCGGCCGAGGGTCAGCAGCCGCAGAGCCGGGACGCCTGCAGCCCACCAACGGCCGCAAGGCGGCTCAAGGATCGAACCCATGTGGTTGCGCCCAAGGCGAGGTCAAAACAGAGGCGCATGCCGTGATGAGGACCAGCATCCCTTGCGCCTCCTTCTCGTGACGTGCCCGTGGGGCGGAGGAGGTGGGGACGGAGGCGTGAGGATGGGGCAAGCGGCTCCAGCCGGGAAGGAGGCCTGCAAGGGGGCGCCCGGTGAGAGTGGAGGAGAACGAAACCGAGGAGGGAGAGGAGGCGCCACAATGGACGATGAGACGCGGAATCAAGGCGAATCTAAGGGGCGAGTGTGGAGTGCCAACCATGTCCGCATTTCCGCGGTTTTGCTTTTTTTCTTGGTCCGCATCAAGCAGAGGGATAGGAGGAGTTAGCCAATAAGGCAGGTTGCCGATTGCACTTATAAAGCAATCCCTAGACTCCTCGGTCCGTCTGGCGAGGTCCACGGGAGGGTCCGGCCCGGGCCAGGGTCCGACGGAGTGGTCCGCCCGGGCGAGGTCCGACGGGGCCCGGTCTGGCAGGTCTGGGTCTGGCCCGGCGAGGGTCTGGCTGAGGGTCTGCCCGGGCGAGGTCTGACGGAGGGTCTGCTCGGGTAGGTCTGGCTTGAGGGTCTGCCTGGGCGGTAGGTCTGACGGAGTGGTCTGCCCGGCGAAGTCTACGAGGGTCTGCCCGGAGGGTCTGACGGAGGGTTCTGGCTCGGGCGTAGGTTCGATGGAGGGTCTGCCCGCGTAGGTCTGACGGTGGTCTGCCTTGAGAGGTTCCGGGCGAGTGGTCTGCCCGGCGAAGTCCGACCGAGTGGTTCGCCGGTGGTTTAGTTTGGGTGGCACGCCGCATGGATCACTGCTGTGGAAGCAATGGTGCAGAAGTCCGCCAGTTGATGAGCTACGCCCCGGCTATTACTACCCTGTTAAGGTACATACATAGTGAGGTTAGATATACATACAGGCGGGTTAGGTTAGGTATGGGAGTATAGAAGGCTCAAGCGCCCAAGATCCTGCACATCCCGGTACCATCTTCGGCCTGTGTGTCGGCTCGGAGAGCGGAGTGAGTTCCCGGCACACCGCAAGTGATTAATTGGTGGTAGAGGGATGTGCTTAGAGCTCGTGACGAGCTCCGCCAACACGCTGATGGTGCACTGGGCCGTGGCCCGAGCTCGTGAGGTGCTCAAGTGGGTGATTTCTAAAAGGTGACTAACCTTGAGGTCACTGAACGGAGGCTTGGGATGCAGCCGCTATTACGCAAGCAAATGAGGGGATTAGGAGGCGCTGGGGCGACTGGTCTGGAGCCATCCTTGAGGCTGAACGAGGTGGGATGCAAGCCACTTCTAACGTGAAGTGCCCGAGGGGATTAGGAGGCGCTTAAGCGATCATTGGAAGCCATCCTGAGGCCGGAACGAGGCTGGTTGCAGTCAGAAAGCCATTCAACGGAAGCACCTTGGCAAAGGTGGCCCCGTGAATACACTCGGCTGGTTGGTGTGACCACTCTGGAAATGGATAAGGGAGAAGAGTCGCTACGCGTGTGTGTTGAGGTGGAGTTGTGGAGAGCTGAGGGCACGCTAGAGTACGTGAGTCCGATCGGAACGCTGTAAACCCGCTCCTAGCATCGAGAAATCCGGGCTGGGTTTGTGGGAAGTCCGCCCGAAGCAGTTGTGGAGGGCACACACACTTGGGTTGCAATAGACCGCCGGACCCAACCGATGAAGTCCAGATTCAGCGATGAGGGCTCGTGCGAATAAGCAGACCATTCCCTTGGAACCGGACTCTTCCCTACCACAACGACACGGGATTACGGCGCTTCCATCGAAAGTCGGCACACGGCCGAGGGAGCGCCGCGGCTGGACAACAATCTAAGATCTCCGGTAAGTGAACACGCACAATCCGCCCGGATCGCAATGTGTTTGACAACGCTGGTGGGTTCGGGCTTGTCATTGTCATGCCTCAGAATGCCTGGTTAATGGTGAACTTTGCCATGCACGGTACTCATATGTCTCGAGTTGGGTTTGCGGTGTGTGGGCGAAGTGGGCGAGACCCAGGGCCTCACAGCAGGTCATCACGGCAGAACTTGCGTGCATCCGCGCTATCTCTGGACGTGGAGCCGCCGGAAGATCGAATCAGTGAGGCTGGTTTGAGGAGGCGCATGAGAAGAGCTGGCCGAGCTCATCGCTGAGCTCGAGGCAGCGTGGGCTAAGAGGAAGAGGTGCAGCGAGCATGGCAGACCTAGCGAGGGGCGGGCGCCTGGGTGAGCCAAGATGCAAGGGCGAGAGTCTGGGGCTAACCCGGTGCTTGGTAAGGCGTAGAATGGGGCCATGACCACTGGGAGGGGCCACCGCCCAAGGCCGCAACAAGGTGGGGCATCCACCCAATGGAGCTCCTGAGTATGGTAGCAACAACAGCTAAGTCCAATGCCGTAATCGACGCCGCCATGACGGGCGCCATCGCCTCCTTCTTGAAGTGGTGGAGAAGGTGCTAACCTCGTGGTCCACCGCACCGACATGGAGGAGTGATGGACAGGACTATCACCGGGCCGATTAACGCAGCCTGCTGGGAATGTTACGCCGGGTCGCTCATGGAATACATGAACGCAATGGCTATGCACTTCGGGAGTTAGGAAATAAGTAGGGTTTCGCTTTTAGGATTGAAGGATAAATAAGGCGGAAAAGGAGGAATAAATTAAAGCGCCCGACGAGGTCGAGTATATTCCCTGACTGAGGAACAACGGACCTGCATCACTGATGGCAAGCTCCGACTCACCGCCGAGTAACGGATAAGTCCGAACCTACCCGTGTCAAAATAGGATGGGCACGCCTGCAGTAACCTGGGAACAAATGAGGACTCTCGAGGGAGAGCCACTGAGGAGTCCCTGAGGGAGGAACCTGGTGGGCGAGTCCGACTTTGTCCTGACCTCAGAGGGGAGGCCTGACCAAGTCCGACTCAAAGTCCGGACCTCAAGTCCGGACCGAATAAGTCCTGACCAAGTCCGGACTGAATAAGTCCTGACCTCAAGTCCTGACCCTGAATAACCGACCCCGAGGTCCGACCTGCAGACAAGGCTCTGACCTAGCCGGGACCTGTGAATAAGCCGACTCAAGTTCGTGGAGTCGAGACAGACCTCGAGGACCCAAGAGAAGAAGGAGGAGCCCCGACTTACGCTTAGGGGAGCTGAGCCGTGGCCCCACCGCAAGGACCCGTGAGGGGCTGGGGAGGATGACGCCGTGGTAACGGCGGTCACGCCGCCAGAGCCCAACCCGGCTGTGATTCCGGGAGAGGAGGGGCCCACGATCATCCGATTGGTGCACCACAACCGCCGTGACGGGATTGACCACCCATTCCGAGGGGCCTGTGACCTTCCCACCACACGGCGAAGGAGATAGGGGATAGGCCGGTAGGCGTATTAGGTATACCGAAATGGCTATCACCGTAATAGGGGTGTAATAAAGACGCCACCTTGGGCGCAGATAAGAGGGGCCGAGGTCGCCTAGTAAAGCATCTTCTTGGTGTTGATGCCGCTGCTGCACCTTGTGAGTCTTCTGCTAACGTGAGTCCCGAGTCACCGAAAGGTGCACGATACCCGGGAGATTGATCAAGGTCCCGTGACGACTTAACGCGGTGTGTGTGTGGAAGGGTGATGGGTGATCCGTGTTCCCCGAGCCGCGTCCGACACCGAACGGATCGAACGCGTGAGCCGGAGGAACTCCGGAGGGTGTGTAGAGCCCGGACGAGAGGCCCGCGAACGACGAGGAGGTCCGGATCACAGAAACCCGGCTTTTCTAAGATCAAGAGTGTAGCGTGAGAGGAGAGGAAAGGACTGATGCGTGAAGGATGTATGTGAACGATACGGACGCGAACGGGTCTCAAACGCTTGGCCATACCGGCTCTGAACGCCAGAGTAGTTAGAGTATGTGTGTGTGTTGAGACCGAACGAGCGCTAAGGACGGTAAGAATCACCAAACGCGGTAAACGGGCCTATCATTCCCTTGGGAACGGACTTCTTCCTACAACGACACGGATTGTGCGCGCCTACCGGCCATCGAAAAGTCCCGCCACATTTTGGCGCGCTGTCGGGAATGAAATCGCGGTGCCGCAGCGCGCCCTTAGGAAGAGAAGGTAAGTGAATGCGTGAGTCGACGGCCAAGAGTGAACTGTCAGAGGATCGGACGTCACCTCGGTGCTCTCCGAGCTGTGAGAGGAGAGACGCCAAACCCAACGAGAGAGCACCGCCGATCGAGGAGGGAGAACGTGGTCGAATTGCGGACCAAGACGGGTACGAGGGACGCCAACGGAAGAAGGTAGGACACACGCCTAACCCATCGATGGCGCAGCCATGGCCCCTACCGACCAAACAAGCGCATCCATATTCGGAGGGAAGAAGGAGCGGATGCGAGACCTTTGTGGAGGACTTTGTCCAAAGCCAACTTCAACGGGAGAGGGAGTCGACGCCAGCCTCATCCCAAATTTTCCAAGGGGTTCTCCGAGGACACGCTCAATGGTATCGGAGAAAGTACCACCGAGAGAATGCCCCACCCGCCTGCTTGAAGCTTTGAAAATGCCTTCTTAGAACGGTTTCGAGGATCACCTGTGAGGGTATGTATTATCAAAGTTGGAAAATCAAGCGAGGAAGAAGGAGAAGCCGGGCTCAGACATCGAGCGGTTCTATGCCCCGAGGGATCGCATCCAACCCATACCACGATGCAAGCGACGGTGGTTCGGCCGGCCTAGCCAAACCCATGGCTGTGCACGCCCCCGCCGAGAAGGACGTGGCAAGGCGGTCGAGCCAAAACTACGAGGAATCGCTACATCGAGGATAAAGAACTCAAGGAGGCAAGAAGAAGAAGAAGAAACGGGTTCGACTTGAGGAGGAAGAGTCTTCGTGAGGAGGAGGAAGACCAATCGGAGGTGTCTTGAGGAGGAGCAGTCCAAGAAGAGAGGTCTCTAGCGAGGAAGAGTATCCCCGCAAGAAGAAGAGCAAAAGGCGCTAAAAAGAAGGTGGTAAGAAGGAGGTGGTGACACCAAGACCGTCCGAGAAGCTCACGACCCGACTCCCTCAAAGGAGGTAGTGTCCGGAGGACCGGAAAAGTGATAAAGAGAGTAGAGGACCGCGATAAACTGTGTTAAGGACCGAGAGCGCGGAAAACACCGACACGGCTAACGCAAGATCGCCGTGTGCCGAACACGGCCATTCGAAGTCCAACCGCCTCAAGGCCGGTGCATCAAGTGGACTACGAATACGAGGAGGAGGCCGAGGAGCAATGGGAAGAGGCCTATCGTTGTGAAGCCCTCCGGGCCGCGATATCCCAAAACCATGTATCCGCCAACCGGAGGTCCGCTAATACAACGGGCCCCACCGATGCAAAGACCGCATGGGAGCCCTTCGTATCCTCCGACGGCCGTGGTCCGTGGAACCGCGGAATCTCGCCATTACTCCAACGCTGTCCGCACTCCAACGAGGTGGTAATGGGGACTTCGAGCGGTGTGGCGATCGCAAGGGCCGACAGCAAGACGCTATGTCCCAACCCCGCAAGGACGGTACGATATGCCACACCAAGCGGAGAACTCGACCACCAACGCCACCTCCTAAGATCTGACGGCAAGTCAAGATGCTGGGCCATGGAGGGAAGAGAGATCCTACGCGAGATGGAAAGAACAAGAAGGTAGTGGGGTGTCAAAGGAAGGGAGTAGTGGAAATCTTGAGGTGTCTACTCAGAAAGGAAGGAGCGAGAAAGGCGCCATGAAGAAGAACAAGATCGAGGAAGCGCCACGACGAGGAAGGCAATCAAACGGAAATACCAGCAGAGGATCCGACCGATGAAGGAGGGCTGGACGGCAGCCTCCGAGGGATTACCCAAGGAAGTTCTGACAGATGGAGAAGGGAACGGTGCCGCGACCGACGTTAGCTTCCACCGGACGAGTCCGGAGGTGACCGAGATGTTGCAGGAGGAAATGCGCAAGCATCCGGAGAATACCGTAACACAAGTGACCCGGGAGAGGATGAGGACGCAGCAGCAGGATCCTCGATTGGGGTAGAAGCCTCGCCTTTAATGTGGCGACGATGATGAATCGCAGACCTTGTGTCCTTTCGATACCGCCGAGGGATAACCCAAATCAAGAGGTCCGTGGGCCGTTAGGGGAACCCACCATGAGCACCAAAGCCGTGAAGGGTAGCACGGAAGTGAGGGTGGTGTCCCATACGGGCCAGTGGTACAAGTGGAGATTGGATGTATCATCAAGGATGTACTGCTGGACACGGGTCCGAGTCAACCTCATCATGAAGCCACGCAAAAATTGGGCTTCACATCCTTCAACCTCAACGAAGACTCGAGAATGGCGTATATGTCAAGAAGAGATCCGCGGGAGTTAACCGAGTCTTGGCCACCATAGCCTGCACCCTACAAACCGGATTTTGTTGTGATCAAACCGCCGACCATTAGGGTATGAGGTGTTGCTGGGCGGCCATGGGTTGGCCTGCAGCTACACTTTGGAAGGAAGGAGATTCACTTCAAGCCGGTGGACGGGACCCTAAGGTGCGAGAAGGGAGGGTTATCACCGGAGCAAGGACACCTATTGTGGGGAAACCGTGAGCACTACCGGGGTATACCTCGGAGGACTCCACGCGACGAACAAGATAGTTCCGAGGAGGCGACTTTCGCCAAGATCCGCCGGTCCGAGGAGGAGATGGACTACCGGGATGCCTTTGGTGCGGAAGTGGTTGATTGTTTTGAGTAAACGCCACAACGGGCCGGAGGAAGGAAGTGAAGAGGAGGTGACCAAAGACAAGGGGGACAACAAGAGTCGGACCAAGGAAAAGCGACATCAAGGAGTAACACGATTCACCTCCGACGAGCTCTTCGAGAATGGGGATGCGAGAGGACGATCCCGAGAGGAGGACGAGGGGTTTGGACGCATGAGGCAAAGACGGAACGGAGACGGTGAACCCGGACGACGTGGAAGAAGTGGAGGTCCGCCACAAATTCAAGTTTAAGAAAGGCATGCCTCCGGACCAAGGAAGGACTAAAGCACCGGGGGAGTTTTATGGTGTTTCAAGGTCACGGACATGAAGGGCATTCAAGAAGTGGGAGAGCATAAGATCGATTTGAAGCCGGAGCGTGCCATCAATCCGACAATACAAGCTCAACCCCAAGTATTCGATCAAGGTGAAGGAGGTCCTTGATACCGGAGGCACATCATTTTCCCCATCGTCAACAATGAGTGGGTCGCTACCGATTGTGGTGGTTCCCAAGAAACAACCAGACAAATTCGGTATGCCAAGATTGAGGAAGCTCAACGAACGAGAAGGACCACTTCCGATGCCATTCAGACGACATTTTGGACAAGGTGGTCGGACGGACTACTTACTCCTTCCTCGGATGGCTACTCCGGATATAACCAATTGCACCTAAGGGAGTGACCGACAAGACGACCTTCACTACGGAGTGGGGTACGTTTGCCTACAAGAGAAGTGCCTTTGGGATGACCGAGCTGTGGTCGCTCATGCGTATGGTGACCAACGCCTTCCGTGACTTCGAGGGACTTCATGGAGATATTCTGGATGATTTTGTGTGCATGGGGAGCGGACAAACACCTTGGGCATCTAAGAAGGTGCTTGAGCGCCGGAGACTCAATTGAGCCTACACCGAGAAATGCTACTTTGGAATGACGGAGGGAATCTTGTGACATCGTGTCGCGGGAATCGAGGTGGACCAGACAAGGTCCGGTCATCCGCCTCCACCGACGAACCTAAAGGAGCCGAGAGGTTTCGGAATGGTGGGATACCACGGTTTATTAAGGACTTTAAGAGGGCTAAGTTGATGTAATCCATCGCGAAGGAGGAGGTTTGGACCGGTCAGTGAGCGAGAGGAGGCCTTCGGATTTGGTAACACCTTGGTAAGCGCACGGTTCTAAGAGGACCGGATCGAGCAGAAATTTCATGTGTATGTAGATGTGTCCGCTTTGCTATCGAGTAGAGCCGAAGGACGACAAGCGCGGGATTATCCCGTATACTACGGACGATACCACCCACGCTGAACGAAAATACACAACTACAGAGCCAAGCACGGGTATGGTATATGCCACAAGAAATTCGACACTACCTACTACCAAAGAGTTTGTGTTCTATGTAGACCACTTTGCAAGCATCCGGTGAATAAGACGGACTGTCCGGACGGATAGCAAGGTGGATATTGTTGCTGCGCAGGAGTTCACGTCAAGTGGAAACAAGACAAGGGAGGCAAGACCAAAATGCATTTCGTCCACGATTGAAAACAGCAGTGTTGAGAGATCGTGAAGATGCGCTCCGGATGAGACATTGGTTGCAGAAAAGTACAACCGGAGGAGCCCAGACCGAACCCCAAGCTACGAGAACTGCAGCCTTAGCGTAAGAAGGGAGGGTCCGCCGTCGTCCGACCCACGAAGAAATAGAGCGACTGGGAATGGAGCTTCAAAATCACTCGTGGATGAGGGAGGCATTCGTGCACTATGCTCGACCCTTCGTAATGTACAACGGTGTGTGTTCAAATTAACGAGTAGAACGAAGGTACTTGCAACCCAGAGACAGGGAGGCCAAGGGAATGCAAAGGATTGGGGTGGACACTACAGTCACCACCAAAAGATTTTGAAGCGGATCGGTGGCCAACAATGTATGGGGACACCCACCGAGGAAGAAGTGTGATGCTTGTCAGGATCGGAAAGCCAACCCCGACGACAAAGGCCGCTAGTACGATATTGGCACCGCACCTTCGAAAAGTGGGGTATTGACTTTGTTGGACCCATACACCACGACAAGACACACACAAAGGAGATACATCCCGGTGGCAACGGACATCGCACTGTGTGGGTAGAGGCGGGCGACAAGAACGGACTCGCAAATACCGTGGCCAAATTCGCACGAGAACATCATAACCCGCACGGATGTCCGCCGCAGCTTGGTAAGTGATAGGGGAACCCATTTCCTTAATGATGTGGTGGCCGGAGTATTTCGCATCAATCATCGCAAGACGGCACCCTACAATCCTAAGGCCAATGGCTGAGAGAAGACAAATGGGCTCATCTGCAGGATCTCGAATAAACTCACAGAACTACGCCCATGATCGGATACCAAGCCGCCATCCGACTGTATGCCCGGACAGCAGAGAAGGTGACCACACAACGGACCTTACTTGACCTACGGACACTCCCGTAATGCCGAGAGTTTGAAGTGCCCACTTTTCGAGTAATGATGGAAGGAGACAAGAGGAAAGCCACCGAGCGACTCTTGGGGTTTCAGACAGAGGATGTGGAAGAAGCTCACCAAGATGCAGGTGCAAAACCAAAAAGATTTGGCACGATCGCCGATCGCGAATCGGGAGTATGTAAAGGAAGGGGACCGCCCTCCTTTATGATAGTCACACATGCATTTTCCGTGCAAACTTCACCGAGATGGATGGGTCCGCATCAAGTGGTGCAAGTATATGACAACGGGTCC
The DNA here is from genome assembly GCA_010909165.1 of Anthoceros angustus. Taxonomy (NCBI): domain Eukaryota; kingdom Viridiplantae; phylum Streptophyta; class Anthocerotopsida; order Anthocerotales; family Anthocerotaceae; genus Anthoceros; species Anthoceros angustus. Next base: position 11,935 of record VJWM01000358.1, on the reverse strand, counting down.
GGTCCCACGATGCTAGAGATGGAGAGCCGCCCACTGAAACGGGTGGCGGGTGAAGAAGATTATGCTTTAGTGTTGGCGGAGACGCCAACAGATGAGAAGGGAGTATGTGGGCTATGCACTCGGGAGTTAAGAAATAAGTAGGGTTTCGCTTTTTTAGGATTGAAGGATAAATAAGGCGAAAAGGAGGAATAAATTGGGGTAGCGCCGGACGAGGCTCCGGAGTATACCGGACTGAGTGAACAACGGACCCTGCACTACTATGGCAAGCTCGACTACGAGTAACGGATAAGTCCGGAACCTACTCCAGTCAAAATAGGATAAACGGAAAGTAACCCGGGAACAATGGAGGACTTGAGGAGAGCCACGGAGGAGTCCCGTGAGGAGGAAACCCGGGCGTGAGTCCGACTTTGCCCGACCCCGAGGGGAGGGACTGTCCGACGAAGTCCCAATCAAGTCCGGACCAGAATAAGTCCGGACTCAAGTCCGGACATCGTAGATAAGTCCGGACCTCAAGTCCGGACCCGGTGAATAACCGACCCCGAGGTCCGGACCTGCAGACAAGGCTCTGGACCAGCCGACCCGTGAATAGTTTCACTGTTCTGTGAGTCGAGACAGACCTCGAGGACCGCGGCAGAAGGGAGGAGCCCCTCTCGACTTCACGCTAGGGGAGCCGATGGGTGGCCCCACCGCCAAGGACCTGTGGAGGCCAGGAGGATGACGCCGTGGTAACGGCTTGTCACCGCCAGAGCTCCAACTCGGCTGTGATTCGGGAGAGGAGGGGTCCCGCTCACGATCATCCGATTGGTGCACCAACCGCTGTGACGGGATTGGACCAATTCCCGAGGCCTGGGACCTTCCCACAATGAAGGAGATAGGGGGAGAATGTAGGCGGCCGATTAGGTATACCGAAATCGCCCGAATGGGGTGTAAAGACGCCACCTTGGGCGCAGATAAGAGGGGCCGAGCCGCAGTAAAGCATCTTCTTGGTTGATGCTGCGTTCTGCACCTTTGTGAGTCTTCGCTAACGTGAGTCTGAGTCACCGGCGTGCAATGGCTACCCCGGGAGATTGATCAAGGTCCCGTGACGGACTTAACGCTGTTGTGGTGTGTGCGTGGAAGGGTGATGGTGATCCGTGTCGCCCCGGAGCCGCGGTCCGGCTGAGGCAATCCTGACTGAACGCGTGAGCCGGAGGAACTCCGAGGGTGTAGAGCCCGGACGGAGAGCCCGAACGACGGAGGAGGTCCGGATCAAGAACCCGCTGCGTCTTTTCTAAGACCCTCAAGAGTGTAGCGTGAGAGGAGAGAAGGACCGGATGCGTGAAGGATGTATGTGAACGACACGACGCGAACGGGTCCTCAAACGCTTGGGCCACCAGTTCGTGACGTTGTGAGTAGTTAGAGTATGTGTGTGTGACCGAACGAGCGGACGGTAAGAATCACCAAACGCGGTAAACGGGCCTATCATTCCCTGGGAACGGACTTCTTCCTACAACGACACGGATTGTGCGCGCCCGCCATCGGCAAAAGTCCCGCCACAGCAATGGCCGCATCCTCCATGCCATCGGGCCAATGTGCAATGCGGTTGCGGTGGTGGGCGACCACCTCCGCAATCGCCCCCGCCACGCCTTCCAGCTTTGGTCCCCCTTCCATTGTGTCGGGATGAACACCTCCCCAACCTCACAGTGGTGCTGCCAGCCCGCGCCATATCGGTGCACCTCCCATGTCCGGTGCGGAGGGATATCTGCCTCCACAAGAAAAGACAGGGCAGTACGCGGAGGAGCCAAGTTCCGGAGCACAAGAGGATGGAGGGCCGCTCGAGGCTCTTCCGCGCTGTGGGCGTGAGGTGTTTTGTTGTAGCGCCCCACCATGAGGTGAGCGCTATATGTTCGGATGTTTTTTGGTTGAGCAGCATGCGCGGTGTAGTGTCTAGTGGGCGTTGTAGGACGGCCTTGACATTGCCCTGCTTGATGAGGTTGAGGAGGGGGATAGTGTGAAGCATGTTCGGATCTGTAATGCCCGCATTTACAGTTTCCTTAGCCGTGATCGTGTGTTGTTTGAAAGGTGAAGTTACGATCATCTTCCTGCAGCCGCATCCCATACATCCAACCGCAAGCACAAGCATGTTAGTAGGCAAGCACACGCAAACGTAGGGATCGCCTCCCATCATCCTTCCATAGCATATAGTGATGGCGGAGGATTTGCGGCGGTTTCTGTGACGCGGCCATACTGCGAACAAAAGTTCCGTGTGTATGTGTTGCCCGCCATGTTTGTGTGTAGACCCGATGAAAACCTAACACCGTCATCAAAAAAGATCAGATGACACCATCGGAACACGGGCCGATGAACGTGTGATAGAATGTTTTTCCCGAACCCGTGAAGTGATGTGGCACGTATTATCGATGCGTGAGTATCGAAAGATTCCGTGGCATATCCTCGTAGCGTGCAGAAAGAAGAAAGTCACCACGGACTCGTGTGGCGGATATTCCATACATGGCCTTACGGAAAGGTGCAGGATTACGATTAGGTTGCAACATTTGCAGCCTATAATATAAACTCATCACCATTCATGCTCATGAACCATTGATGCCAAGGACGTCCATATGCCCTCTTGAGGAGGATTGATGGCAAGGACGTCCATATGCCTCCGGAGAATGTTCATATGCAACAACAATAACAACAACTTTATGTATGTCCACCGAAATCTATTGGAAAGAGAAAAGGACAATACCACGCTATTCACTGAGAAACACCATGGGTTATATCCGCAATATCATTGCACTTGGAACCCTTCCCCATACTGACTTATGGTTTGGGAGAGGGTGTTGTTCCCTTTCACAGCTGCCGACCCAGTGAGCTTAGATTCATGAAAGATCATGTTATCGAAAATTATAAGTAAAAGGGTTTCTAGGCTGGATCCAGCTTCCATGGACACCCAAACCCAACCCAACCCATCATTCATCACAGGGACCGCACGGAGTCGTTCCGTTACTTCCGATTTACTTGGGTCGACCCGGACAAATTCCATTCCCATTTACTTATTTTATGTTTAAGTTTGAAAGTATGTGGGAAGTTTTATTGAAGTGTTTGCGCTTTGAAAGGCGGGATGTGGTGCTGGAGGACTGCCTGGCCTCATTCCATTCTAGTGTTGGAAGCATAGCACGGCCTCGCATAGCAGAGCATGGCGGAAGGCGGGCTGGGGGTTTCTGAGTTCATTGCAGCCATCCTAGAAAGAATCTCATGGAACTTCGGCGCATATTGAAGAAGAGTATGTGCTACTTCGATCGAATCCGTGGTGATGAGGGAAGCACTGGCAGTCATGCGGTAACACCATTGCCACGGCGATCTCGAGTTCATACATTGAGCAGGCGTGGCCACCAGCGGATCGGGAGGATGAAGTGTCGGTTACGTTGCTGGCGTCAACCCTTCACCGGAAATTCATGTGACACTAGACAACGCGGAAAATCGCTCACGCCATCTCCGATATCCATCTAACTGGAATTTTGCTTCACATTCTTGAAGGTGAGGAAGGGAAGGTGTGTTTCCATCCTTCCTATCCAGGGTGATTTGGTTGTGGAGAGCGTCGAAAGCGTGGCTTTGCAAAAAAAAACCGTGAGCAACAGCAGCACCAACTTGCTCAATAGATTGCCGAACCCCACTGTAGAAACCATTAACTGGTCGACACCACTGTCCGACACTTCAGCCACGTGTGCCATTGTGCTGAAGGATTTTCTCACCTGGTCGACACATCCATGGCCTTCGGAAAGGTGCAGGATTACCGATTGTTGCAACATTTGCAGCCTATAATATAAACTCATCACCATTCTCGACAGTCATGAACCATTGATGCCAAGGACGTCCATATGCCCTCTCCAGAATGTTCATATGCAACAACAATAACAACAACTTTATGTATGTCCACTGGAAATCTATTGGAAAGAGAAAACAATACTGATACCCTGCTATTCACTTGTGGAGAAACACCATGGGTTATATCCGCAATATCATTGCACTTGGAACCCTTCCCCATACGCTGACTTTGGTGCGCGTGTTGTTCCCTTTCACATTCTGGCTGCCAGACCCTGATGAGCTTAGATTCATGAAAGATCATGTTATCGAAAATTAGAAGTAAAAGGGTTTGTAGGCTGGATTCAGTTTCCATGGACACCCAACCCAACCCAACCCAGCCCATCATTCATCACAGGGACCGTGCACGGGAGCCCTTTCCCGTTCCGTTCCGGTGTCCCGATCTGGACTGACCCGGACAAATTCCCATTCCCATTTACTTATTTTAGCATGTTTAAGTTTGGGCTGTTTCGCCGTTCATGTGAGAAGTTTCGCTGCGTGGGGCCTGGCTGCCAGGGCTGAAGGCCGCGGGATGTGGTGTGGCCTGGAGGAGCTGCACCTGTCTGGCCCTCATTCCATTCTAGCAGTCCGGGAAGCATAGCACAGCATAGCACAGCATAGCAGAGCATGGCGGAAGAGCATGAGGCGGAGGATTGGCGCGCGCTGCCGGTTCAGCTAGCAGCTGCTGCTAGATCTGGGCCGGAATGCCGTCATCCTACCCGATCTGGAGAGTATGGCGGCTACTTCACTGATCGAATCCGTGGTGATGAGGGAAGGCACTGGCGAGTGCGCAAGCGGTGTTGACAGCCATTCCAACTGCCGCAGTCTCGAGGACATAACCATTGAGTCAGTGGGCCATCGGCTTGGATCGGGAGGATGAAGTGTCGGTTCTGTTGGGGGCCTGGCGTCCAACCCTTCCCTGGAAATATCTCTGTTTTGTAAAGGTTTTGGAAGGCAGGCGGCTTGCGAGGCTCTGGGCCAGCTTGTTGCATCCAGTCGCAGCTTTCCTTTCAGCTTGGGCTTGATGCCGCGGGACTGGGTGCCCTGGCCAAAGGCTTCAACAAGGATTCTGTCCTGGAGTTGGTCTTACAGGAACGAGGTGGGAGGTGCTGAAGGGGCACAGCACCTGGCCCGCATTCTGGCCACGGCTCCCCGTCTCAAGCTGTCACTGGACATCGGCATGGATGTGGCGGGAGCCCAGTGTATTGCAAATGCTCTTCCGCTCTGTGCCACGCTCCGGTATCTGGCGTTGGATCGTTGCATTGCGGGTCCCATTCCCGGGCCTCAGGCCCATGGGCACTGTGCTCAAACTTGCTTTCACCCGCGCGGATGAGGATGAGAATGCCTCCATCTCTGGCGTCACACAGCTTTATTTGGATATCTCGAAGGATGGGGAGGCAGGCCTGGCAGACGCCCTGGCCGGAATGCTGCGCACCAACGATCGTATCGAGATGCTTGTCACCACTCCATATGCTCTCATCCACGGCCTGGACGGGTTACGCCACAACTCCACCATATCTGAACTTCGTCTCCGGGACTCAGTACGCCATCAGCTGCGACGGATGTGTGGATGCGCCTTGTCCAGTTGCTCCCGGAATGCAAAGCACTGCGTGGACTTGGGGATCGCTCAAGGGCCACGCCTCGTTCAAGAAAGAGTTGCTGAGATCCTTGGAGGGCAACGCATCTCTGAAAAAGCTCGACATTTCTGGCTGGGACGCCCTGGATCATGACATGTTTAGAGACTTGATGAACTGTATTCAAGTCAACAAGACGTTACGGAGATCAACATCCAGGGGACAACATGGGAAGCGGAAGGAAGGACGCAATCATCAATGCAGCCTTGGCAGGCAATGCCACTCAAGAGGCTTACTGGCCTTTGCTCGTGGGCAGGCAAGGGCCTGTGAGGCCCAAGGCTGGGCGCCTCTTCCTGTGCGGTGCCCTTTGGCAGGAAGACCACTCTCCGCACCACCATGATTCGCGCATGGAGACGACACAGCCGCATCACCCGAGTTCCAGCTCAGCCAAGTTCTAGCTCGACTGAAGGGAAAAATATTTCGTGCTTGGCGACGGATGGCTTCCGTCACCGGTACCAGAACGGAAGGCATAGAAATCGAGGTGTTGCGCAACGACCATGATATGCAAGTTACCATGTGGGATCTGGCTGGACAAGCTCACTACCGAGCTCTGCAAGACTACCTTTTCCGACCTTCAACCAAGCATGTATCTTCCTGTTTGCGTTCAGCCCATTTGATGATCGGAAACCTCCCCAAGTGCATCCGTCTAATGTCCTGCAGGACAGGTTCAGAAGGAGCTTGGCGTACTGGCTTAGGTTCATCAACTCCAATTGTCGCAACGTGGGCTCTACTTTGCCTCAAATATTTGTGGTGGCAACTCATGTGGATAAGATGAAGCGTTCTGATGCTGAAGCATTACCAATCTCCTTCAACCCGTTCTGACAGAGTTGGCCACCGAGTTTGAACAGGTTGTTCACGTGGAAACAAAACACTCTTCTCCATGGACGCTCGATCTGCCAAGAGTGTGAAGCCCTTGCTGGACGCACTCATGGAATCGTTTCGAGCTCTATTTGCAACTAAACTGTTTTGGGTACCCGAGGTATGCAACCGATTGAGTGCTGATTTGACTGCCTGGGTATCCCAACATCCAGCTCAACCAATGGTGAGGAAACAGCAACTTCAAACTTTGTTCCAAAACGAGCTGAAGAGTCTCCACGAAGGTGGGGTTCAAGATGAGGGGAACGATTGGAGCCATTCTTGCCTATTTGCATGATGTGGGTAGTATCATCTGTTTTCAAGATACAGATGTTGTGGTGATAAATCCACACTGGATGAGTCACAATTTTTAGGGCGACTCATTCACCTTCTAACCACAGCATGTCTCCGTCTACTAGTAGTTTGTCGTATTCCTCAGATGGATTTGTTGCTCAAAGTCTGCTTCATTCCACCTTGGATGAGATTCTCAGAGGCACACAAGCGGAGGATTGAAAGGCAACATCTGGTATCGTTGATGACCACTCTCAACTTATGCTATGAAGAGGATGGGACTCGACGTGTCGGATTCTTTGTTCCCTTCACCATGGCCGCCGGTAATGGTGACGCTCTTCCTGGAGACGACAGTTGAACTGGGAAACTGCTGATACAGCAAGCAATTACATCTACCTCGGAAGGAGGTTACAGTGCCTTGACAAGACGAAGACGTTTCTTGGTCCAGGCTTTTTCCTAGATTCCAAGTACGATAACTACCAACATGTCTTTGTGTCGATGGTGTGTGTCTTCAACCTGTTTACTGACATTGTGGAGGTTTGCGTATTGTAGGTCTGCCTTCGAAAGGATTTGTTCGGATTCTATGGCAACCTTGCAATATCGTATTGAACGCAACCTCATCAAGTTTTGGTGTGATGGTATGGATGTGTTTTGGAAAGCAGTGGGGATATCGGAGAGGACACCGGGACATCGGTGACCATATCGATATTCTGGTGAGGTCATCCAAGAGCAAAGATGAAACTATCGAGTTTCTCAAGGAGCATGTGATTGCAAAGTTGAAATCTTTTGTGCTTCCCTGAAGGCAGTCCGGGAGTCGAGCTTGTGGAAGGAATTATCAGGACCGAGTGTGTCGAAAACCTCACTCTGTATCTACCGGCATAATCAGTCAGTGCTAACGCAGGATTTGCTGAAGCGTGTTTTCCAGACCAACATGAGTGTACAGGGAGATTTTCTCCTCATGGGATCTGGCCGACTTCAAATGGTGGTGGCCAGAATGTCCTGAAGCCTTTGAGGAATGCCTTTGAGCGAGCTGAGCTCTTAAGTGCTGGTGAACTCTTGGATGTCTTGCAAAGGCGACGAACAGGTCTCCTTCAAACCATATCCAACATAGATGCAGCTGTAGAGGAAGTCCTGCCTGAGAAAGGGGTGCTCGCACAACAAGACGCACCAGTTCAAACGTCTCGGTCTGCCAGCGTCCGACGTACTATATCCCTCCCTGGAACAACTCACTCGGAGATGGGGAGCAACTGCAAACCATCATTCAAGGGATAAGAGCTTTGAAGCACAACGTGAAAATGGTGGAGACAGAGGTGAAAGCAGTGGGAGTCAAAGTGGATAGAATTGGCGAGACTTTGCAACTTATCCAACATGAGATGAGCGCTATCAGGGCTGAGCAGGAAGCTACTCAACAATTTTGCTTTCTAAGATGGATGAGATTATGAATTTCTCTGCAGAATTAGAAAGCAGTCAGATACCCAGACGTCCCTACATCACCACTGCAGACGTGGGTGTAGTACAGAGGTTGATTGCAGGGGTGCGTGTGGGCAAAGCAGCTAAGCTGCACTTCATGTGCGAAAATATCTTTGGGAATCACATCGTGGAGGGCCAAACTGGATTCGACTTGACATTGGAGGATGCGAAGTGGAAGTGGATCAGGCCCTAGCAATCAGAGGTATCAAGGTTTTGGTTTTCCTAGTGAAAGCTGGCCTACATGTGGCTGCCGGCATTGGGAATGCGGTTCCCGACCCTTCACCAGCTTGGATGGAGCGCTGTATCTCACTGCGGCCTCTCTGGACGCAGACCTGTCCAAGGTAGATCTCAACCTGACAGGTCCATCGGCGGACCAGGACATTTCCGTGAAGGAGGCATGGATTACCCTGAGGATCTGGTCAAGCCGTTGGTAAAGGATCACATCGGCGAGATATTCCAACTGCATAGGTGCAATTTCGGAAAAGGCCTGAGGGAGGACGAGTGGCATGGGTGTGCCCAACGTGTATGCAGAGGGAATTGACAGACGTGTTTATGAGAAACTCTGATGGGAGCTACTCAAACGACGTGTGTTGCAGCATCACCCCGGGATTTGGTACATGACTGGAGGAGCGATCTGCACCACGTGATTGGGTAGTGGTATAAGGATGTGTAGCCCAATCCTGCTTTGTTTCACATCAGTCTTTGCTGATGGCCACCTCTGAATTCATCTTTTGAGTGGTTCAATTGTGACTCTTGAACACGTTCCAGAATTCATGAACAACAGCAGGCCCCTGGTTGGTGAAGGGAGGGATGCTCCGGTCTGAGCATGCATGAATGGCCAGGAATGACATCCTGCCCTGCTCCATGAGTAATGGCTAATTCAAACTTCATCTGTGCTTCAGTATCTTCTAACAACTGGCGAGCCGGGGACAAGCAAGCCTGGCTGCAAGAGCTTGACTGATCAGAGCAGTCCCACTCAGTTCCCACGAAATGGACCTGTAGGCACCAGACCATGGGTTGTGAAGGCACTGGGCTGCATATTTGTTGTCGTTTCATGAATATTCTTTACATCCGAGGGAATCACTCTTCTGAAGAGGCTGCCTACCAATTTCTGGTGGGTGCATCTCAGCTGGGTATTCTGTGGTGGGAACTCCGTTATCTATGGCTACAGCACCAATGCACTGTAGACGCATCGACTTGCTATGGGATTGGTGTGTAGAATGTGTGTGTTGTTTGGTGACTTCTTCTCAAAGTTCGGCATTTTGGAAACAGCAGAACCACATTCGTATCGAGCCTTCCATGTATTTCCAAATGGGCATCTGGGGCGCTCTGTTTTGGGGATTTTGGGTCGCCCAACTCATGTACTAATGCGAACGGGATTGTCATTGTTCTGTCATTCCGTCTCTTGAAGGATTCGATTACTGCAAGAAGACGTCACTTCACATCTTATTCACCTGGTTGCCATCCTGGTCCTAATGCAGGGATGAAATGGTAGGCAAAGCGCCCTGGATTTTGGCTAGCCTCGACTGTGTCCCTCGATGTGACCATTTTCCTACTGATAACGTGCCTGTTACTCGTCCAAAGGCAGGTGCCAGATGAGGGCTCCTCTGTGGTGGGTTTCCAAGTCAGGTCATTTTCGGCACTGTGCTGCCCCTGCAGCAGGAGCTAGGATGGCGTGCACGGATTTGTGTTGAAGGAAGGACGATTTCTCTGCCTAAGTCTGTTTCCTTCAGGAGTCCTGCGGAGGCCCCAGGAAACTGTCGTGACCTGGCGGGACCCTGTCTCCAGTTTACAGGGTCCAGCCCTGAAACTGATCCCTGATGGATCTCCTGGCTGGGTAGGATAGATTTTTGGTTTGTAAATGTTCTAGAGATGTAGTGAGCTTCCTCTTGACTGCAGAATTAGGACCAGCTGTACGTGTCATGAGATGGCAGGGTTCGAGCTGCTGCACGGCTGTACGAAGAACCTGATTATCATGAAAGCGAGATTATGAAGAAACTGATCCGAAAATATTCACCAGAGGAGGTTCGACCCTGCATTCTATCAGCGATTGTCTCCAGGTTCTTGTCTCGAGGTTCTCGAACAGAAGGATGTCAGGAAGGCATGGTTGTACCCAATTCCGTGACATTTGTGTGCCTCTTGCATGTGAAAATGTGGCAGCCTTGTGTGTAGGAAGACAGCAACACGCACAAAACCGTTCATCCTCTTCAAGACGGGGTGGACGGCCCAAATCATTCCGGGCCAGGCAGTCCAGCAGCCGCCGCCGCCGAGCCGGCAGCGCGCGCCAGTCCTTGCCTCGTCCGCCATGCTACACTGTGCTTTCAGCGATGTAAAAGGTGGTCTCTGTGGCGAACGCGTGGAAACGTCCACGCCCGAACGGGATAAGACTGGCTTCGCACCGGACTTCCTCCATCCAGTCTCTGCAGGCAAAGGGATGGACCAAGTCAGGAGAAGGAGAGTCGTCTCCTCGACTCAAGGCAGCAAATTAGGTGCTAGGTGATGCCGCGTCCTAAACCTAATGAGTTAAGTACATACTTTACCCTAAGAAGCTTGGTTTCCACTTCGGAGAAGCTGGGGACTCAAGGATCATCTTTCGCTTCGCATCTACGCAGTGGTAGACGTCATCATCCTCAACCCGCCTGTTGCAGCCAGGTGAGGAGCAAGCCGATGCGGTGCAGTTGCTCACAAGACGTGCACACCAAGGTAGCATATGCTAATCCGAATCGGAACCTTGACAACCTCGCTGCAACCACCTGCAACACCCTAATCCACTGGGCATATGCCTCACCATCTCATGCAGAATCCACCATTCCTGCAGCTTGCTTGCAGGCACAACGCAGGAGCAGGGCACGATGTCGTTACTGGCCATTCATGCATGCTGATGAGACTGGAAGATCCTCCCAGCTCTGCCCTAGCTGGGAATCATACCTCTTCGTCATTCAGTGACTGTGAGCTGTGAGTGCAGAGTCTCGAGTTCACACGCCCTTCGGGTGCAGAGTTTTGTGCAACGAAGGCTCGGTGTCATCTGAGTCCGCCGCTCACTCCACTCTGCTGGTCAGGCAAGTCAAAATCCGAAAGTGGTGCTTGCTGCTGGGGTCCCTAACTCAGACTCTCAGCTTTACATCCATTGTGCTAAGTGCGGCAGCCTACAAAGCTCGAAGCTGAAACCAGGTTGAGGACTGTAGTTGAGCGGTAGAAGACTTGACTGGATGACTCTAGCCATGTCCATGGCCAATCTCTCCGACGGGCTGCATAATCCAGCAAATTGGGACGTTGCTGATCCAGCAACCGACACTACTACCCGTTCTTTTCAGGATTTCTAGCACATGCGACTATCTTTGCCTGGATATGAGACGTTTGGCAAGAATTCGTGACTGAAGTACAGCAGGCTTGCATGGTGGTTGCATGGTAAGGGCATAACTGCATTCTTTCTCATGAATGGATTCTCGTTGCTGCAACATTGTCGGTGTTGCAATGTTGCAGGATGTTTGAATGCGAATTGAATAACTGCAAAGGACTGCACTGTACTTCCTGCCAAGCGCTGGAAGGTTGATTGGACTGCGAGGTTTTGCAGGTTTGTCACTTTACTACCTTCATTGACAAGTTCTCCACCTCACTTCAGAGTGAGTGGATGCTCAATGCTCCCCTCGGCTGTAACGAAATTCATGAACCAAGAAATATTTAGGCTACACAATTGATGGCAGTTGTCCATGTGGGATCAGCTTTGGGAGCTTGTGGACAAGGGTCGGGCTTCCTGATCCGGAGGCAGTGGAACTGGCACGCTTCAGCCTGTGTCTGGGATCGAATAGGAACTGTGCTCTCTGTACGGATGCTCTTCGTCT
>VJWM01000357.1:0-41346 GCA_010909165.1 Anthoceros angustus | reverse complement strand
CTAACCCCGTGCGGCCACATGGTGGCTCCGAGGCCACTAGGTCACAGGCCAGAAGCCAACACACCAAGCCCGAGGTTGCTAGGGATGTTCGGGAGGAAGCGGGATGGGAGGCGGAGGGTATAGTGATGCCGGTTGTGGATGATCTTGAGGTGCCAAGCGTGGAGAAAGGTCATCATCTTGTCCATGGCCGCCAGCTTTAAGCCATGGTTCAGTTTGCCATGTTTTCAGCGTGCGGAAGGTAGATGTGTCGTGCGTTGTGGGTTTGATCTGCAGTCGGGTGGGGAAAGGTTGGGCATGCTGCGTCCTGGGTAGTTTTGTTCATGCTTCCATCTGGCTTGGTGTGACTTACTTGGATGTTTTGTTCTCCTGATTTTAGAGTTCTCCAGACTCGGGTTTTTTTATTGGAATCAGCGGGACCATGCTAATTTAGTGGTGGTTGTGAGTGTTGTGGGTTGTGGGTGATGCGGGCACATTCTTGGCGGGCTTCCAATTCAACCCTTCAATGAGTTTCATTGTTTTTCCATCGACGTGTCTTGCTGCATGTGTGCACGAATGTTTGGATCCTGTTATGGGCACGTCACGGGCTAAGCGTTGAAGCTGGTTGTATCACATGGGTTACATCCCATATGGGCACTGGTGGTGTGTCTTGATACGATTCACATGGTCACAATGTGGATTCATCAATGCTTGACCGTTTTCGATTTTGTGTGCTTGGGCATATGGTCACTGACCATCATCTGAAGTCGGTGGTGAGGTGCCCACTCATACACCACGATCACCGCATTAAAGCGGTGGTCGGCCACTCATGGCCCGTGACCCGTGGTACTATCCGGTGGTCACCTCCCATGAGTTCTTGGTCACGTGATCATCCGGTGCATCACGGTTTTAATTTCCCTCCTTGCTTCCAGATGCATTGGATTTGCCAAATTGGGAGACGATGAGTGTGCAGACCAAGGTCCAATCTCAACTGATGTTAGAGCTTGCAAGGTTATCCGACGAAGAAGCCCGTTTCACAGCAAAGGCACTGGAGGAGCATTCCAAGTTGACTAACGCGAAGCTTGCTGTGGCTGAGCTTATTTGTGCACAACTGGATGGCGACCAAGCAAAGAACGAACAGGTTTGCTCACCTCTTGACTTTCCAGCACTCTGCCTTGTTGCCTTCTGCGAGGTCTAACCTACAAGGTAATTTCGGTTCACAGGCGAAGGCATAGCCGTTCGAGGCATGCTATTACAGGCCGCGAGCGCCCTCACGCCAATAGGGAAGAGCTTGAACAACGATGTCAATCGGCAAGGAGGCGATGCTTAAACGCATACATGCAATGAGGAAGATGGATGGCTCAATTCCACGATGGATTCCGGCTCCTAGCCACTCAAGTGCGCCCCTGAGTTACACGGTGTTGCGTTTGTGTGGTTCTCATGTAATGGTGTCTTCTTGCCATGCGGGCATTGCTTCCACGATGCTTGTTTGTTCCAAGCGTTACAGCCTCCGTGTCCCCCTCACGGGGTGCAACCTTGATGTGCACCCAAGATGGATTAAATCAAGAGGGTGGCCTTTTATAAGTACCATGCCCCAATGACTCATGGCATATAGATGAAGAAGAGGGCGGACGGAATACATTGAACTTCTCGGGGACTACGAAAGCATGGATGCACGTTTTGCCGGAGGGTTGGGGAAACACTCCATTGCCACGACAAAGTGAGAACACCGTGAGCAGGAAGAACATGCTAGAGTCACCGGTGTCGCATTGAACCTTGGACCCTTTTTTTTGTGTCTGCTTATCCTTCTCGTGAGTGTTGCTTGCACCTTTATTGTAGGCACATATAGCAGCTTGCCCGCTCTCCATTACACACTTGAAGATACCCATGTCACCAACGCCACCACATGCTCGGCTACCTATTCCGATGAGCGAACACCACCCGTCGCCCATGGAAATGCAAAATATGTTTTACACACGACCTTGTCGTTCCAATGGGGAACAATGCTGGTCCATGGATGATGTCGAACTCGGGTGCGATGTCACACAATTGTTGGCAAAACCCTCGGCGGTGACTATGTGGCGAGCATCCCGCCACCACCGATGAGTTGAAGATGATGCACCTTATGTGGCAACATGTGTTGTGGCAGCCCCAACTCTAGGAGCAACAAGTGAGAACAACTGGTTGAAGAACGCTCTTCCACGAGTTTGTGCACAATGGGTGAGGCATCAACATGCACGAGCCATTGCCGGTTAAGCCTTTCAACGGAGGGTTTTGATCTTATTGATTGTGCAGCAAGAGTGGAGCTTGAAGGGAAGCCCTACGGATGTGGAATTTGACACCCTAAAAGTGCGCATTGTGTAGTTGTGAAGGAGAAAAACGAAGTACCCATGGCACTCTGCCATGAGATGGGAGTTATTCAAGCGGATGTTGCAGCCCCTAGGCCACATGTGGATGCCGCACCTTTGGATGCGGCAAGTGCAGCCAAGTGGACATGGGGATATGTGTGCCGGTGGACACTCGACAAGAAGTGGTCACTTCTGTGCACTAATGGCACTTTGCCATGACCCGATGCCAGAGCACGTGGTCGGTTCTCGTGCTCGGTGGCACTTTGCCGTGACCGGGATGCCACTAAGATCGGCGTGGTCACCCACATGCTTCATGCCAAGGTCATTGAGAAGGAGAAGTTGGTGACAGTGCACCAAGCTCGAGGAGGGAGACCCAAAGCTGGTTATGCCACTGTGGTCGACAAGGCATAATCCCATGGGTGTGCGGGCGAAGGCTGGACCATTGAAACGGAAGCCACTCTCAAAGCACGCTAAGGGAGGCGTGGAAAAAGTGGCGTGGAGGATTTCGTGCCCTCCGGTGTAGAACATGATGCGGCATCGGATGTGGGGGATAACTTCATGGTTCTTGCACTTCCAAATAACAAGGAGAAGTTTTGTTCTATGTTCTCAAGTGCGTGTCGACATGGGAGCCCTTGCAAGAGGACTACACCGAATCTTGTATGGGGTTGGGGCCGGAGCGAGGAGAATCTGTTGCAAGGGCTTTATATTATGGCGAGAACCAAAAAGCATACGGTCTATATCAAGCGATGGATTAAGGAGCGTGGTGTGCCAACTCGTATCGCTCATGATAGTTGCCACCAAGTTCGAAATGGTGAAGGTGCGAGAAAGACAAGCGGATGATAAGAAGAAGCAATTGTATTGGCTTGGTCCTACACAGTATGGTTGGAGCATCTAACGAAACAGGGCAACATGAAGAAGGCGGCAGGCAAATGTTTGATATATGCGTGCAGAGTTTTGGAGGGCACAAGGCGGCAGCGGTACATCGGTGTGTGTGGCTGCTCGATGTAGTTGAATACCGTTTTGGACAACGTTGAAACTGGCATGCGAGCTCCACGAACACTCCGCAGGGGCTGGCGACAAGCGATCCTTTCCATTGAGCATGATTGATTAATTCAGACTGATTAATTAAGACTGAATAATTAAGCCTCCTCATTGGTAAAGCTATCTTCATAAGTTCGATCCATCGTGGCAGCTTAGATTGATGTGACATCGAGTTGATCTGGTTTGGTTGCATTATCATAATGCTTTGAACACACAAGGGATGGAATCCAAAGAAGCTTGAATCTAAAGCGGACACCATTCCTAACCATCGATCGAAACATGAACTTCTAGATTTGGAGCACAAGATGTCCTATTCATTTACAATCGTGAACTACTAGACCACGACAATGCCTAGCAAGACCCAAGCTTGTCCTGACCCTCACTGTGGATTGAGGATGGCAAGCAAATACACAAATGGCATTGGTCGTGCCTCTGCAGAGAGGATTGGCGTTGCCTTGGCCTTCCTCAATCCACCACGCCCATGTTGCATGCACCGCGAATCCTGCGGGAGGAGGTGGGAGAGGCTCGTCTCCCTCCCACATCTGATGGAGGCGGGCACTCGCCCCTCCTCATAGGGCAACAATTCCCTCTTGCGCATCCGGTGGTATCAGTGCTTTTACCTCGCGTTGCAAATAGTTCACCGCCATACACGGGAATGGGGAAGTGCCTCGACCAGCAGGCGGCGTCTAAGCGCAACCAAGTCGGTGGCACGGGTGGATGCCTAAGGCATCCACCATCCCTCCGGCCTCAACCACGGATGCCATGGCGCGGAGAACCCGGAGCCACGCAAAGGACAAGAACAAGTTGGTGCACAATGCCGCGTGGCTCAAGGGGAAGACAAATGTCGATTGAGTTCAATGACATGATGCGCAGTGTGCATCGAATATGAAGGTTGCCACATTGAAGACTTGCCTTACTTGCTGCTGCGTGGGTCCATGATTAATCACTACCCACATGTTGGGACATTATGGCCACGGTAGGTAGCTCATGGGGACGCGTGGAAGTATCGATGTATGGGTCACAGGATGCAGACATGGCTGCCGTGTTTGGTCATGTTCCACATCACACTAGCCGCCGGTTTCAAGCATATGCAGCGTTATCAATCGAGACATAGACGAACGATTCCAGAGGAGACAGAATTATGCACGACTCATGTGCTCCACAGTGGATTTCAAGCCAGTGGATTTATCATATCATCCTTGGGTCTTTCATTGACAAGTATGCAAGTGACATTCAAGGGCCCATGACGGAAGCATCTTGTACACTTTCTTGCACAACACCTTTCACAGAGGCCTCTTTGTGAGCACAAACAAAAGGTCATCACCATCTTGCACCTCCATTTCAAACTTGCATGTCCGAACAATATGGGCTGGAGAATGCGGTCCGTTGTCCATATCCGCATGTGACAGTCCTCTTGCAGTGTAATGGGACCACGACCACGAATCCCCGCTTTGTAAGTGACATTAGACCATGGGCAATCGTGAAGCAATGTGTGCTTAAATTTGATGAGTAGGTAAAAGCTCGACCTTCATCTTCATGGTCGGCAAGTACAAGGAAGTTGTCCCGACTTGAGGACATCGCCATGTCGACACATCAAGACGTCGGCGATGTCATTTTCCGAGATTAGCGGGAGGGAAGGAGGACCGCATCCTCCAACAATGTTCGCGTGATTGCATTTGAATTCTGTGAGGACCAATGCTCAGGCATGAGGTTTGATCCTCACAGGCATCAGCGAGTGTGGGCCTCCACTTGAATGGTTGCTCTCTAAGCCAACACAAAAGCATGCGGTGCCGCATCAGCTTGCGTTGGGTCCATGCTACTGTGGCATGCATTGTCTTGGAACCGAGAATAGGATCACAACCATGCTTGGCCCTCCTGTTTTCATGTTTTGCCAATTAACCAAAAACATGCACCCCATGCTGAGGCATATGAACTTCTGCCGGGTAGTTGCGGACCTCCACAACATCCGCATTCGCTTAGCTTCGGAGATGACTCCAGCCGTGTGATCGCTTCAAGATCCGCACCATCGTGCTCCCCTTCCCATGGCCACTCCCAAAGTATGACGGGCATGTTACACCCATGAGGCTTGGGTAGCGAATAGCTTGGCAAGGCTTGGCATCCGACACCAATGTTCCCGGTCGAAACCATCCGCATCCATTGCGGTGCTTGAGCAAGCAATGTTGCACAAACAGCGTGTCATGAACAAGATCATCACTAATGTAAAATGGTAGTATTTCTCGATGGATGCAGGGGATCATGCATCCGAGCTATGTGGTAGAACACCAACACGAAGATTGATACACCGATCATTTTGCGATTGCATAGTGTATCTCATTACGGACACCAAATGCATAGTTAGGAGAAGTCCATGAGCGAAACAACTTTGTCTTGTGGAAACCATTCCAAATTGCGAACTCTATCCCTTGCCACGTTGCACAAAATCATGGCACAAACTCCTTGAGC
This sequence comes from Anthoceros angustus, assembly GCA_010909165.1. Lineage (NCBI taxonomy): Eukaryota > Viridiplantae > Streptophyta > Anthocerotopsida > Anthocerotales > Anthocerotaceae > Anthoceros > Anthoceros angustus. Next base: position 35,518 of record VJWM01000357.1, on the reverse strand, counting down.
TTTACCTTGAAGTGAAACACAAACGAGGGGTGTGTTTCCATGAACACAAGCTTGATACGTTTCTTATCATTCCCATCGTCTCGACCAACCACATCGGAAACAACAAGAACTTGTGGTTGAATCTCTGAGGTCTCGATGGACAGAACAAAAGCTTGGGAATCCCACATCTGTCACAAGCCCCCTGCAGGCATGCAAGGGCATGCCAGCTTCATCCGGGGACACAACGCTCACATAGCTCCCTCAGCATTGCGCGAGTGGGCATACATGGAAGGCTTGGTGGCTCGATAGCACATACCATCAGGAACAAAGGCAATGGCCACGAGTGAATCACAGGCGAACCCGCGGCCATTCAAAGCATCCTTTAAAATGCCATCTCGTGATATCTACAGCAAAGATTACGTTCACCAAACTCTTCACGTAAAAGGCTTCAACTTCTCAAATGTCCTTTGCCCAACATGGACGTCGTGCTCGACAAAAGCGGAGATAGAACTCATGCAGACACCACAACGACTTGTGTCGAGCTTGCTTGTATATTCCCAGTGGGCGATGGGTCATAGGAAAGTGACCCTACCACGTATCCCAAGGACATGACCCCAAGCCCACTCCGGACGAGCAGCTGGCCACCTACGTGCATGACCATCGGGACAAGTAGCACTGTCGAATATACCGATGTCGTGGCCATGTGATTACAACAAGACCATAGAGTCACATAAAATTGCCGGTAGTCACCATGTTACATTTGAGGTGACCATGACACCATGCGGGACCAAGCAAGTGTCCACACGTGGTGGGCACTGTCATTGCACATGTCCACCACCGTGACCCTGTGTCTTGGGAGGCTGGATGCCAAGAGGCCCGAGTCGAGGGTGACCAAAGGGTGCGACAAAAAGTCTTGAATGGCGGTGACAGGAGGGAGGAACCAAAACTTGAGATGCATTAACGCAAATCATGCCCAACATGCACCCCAAGAGCATTGTGGAACAACATCTTTGAACATCGATTACCTTAACACGGCCTTGCAAGGGGAAAAGTGATTGATAGCAAATCAATAGAATCGGACATATCACAGACAAACTGAGACATATCGAAATGAGTGATATGTGTGATGAACACTTTGGGCGATTCGAACTTTGTGTCCTTGGTGTTTGATGATGGTCGGGCGAGTTCCCAAAACGAACAATTCGTCTTTCACATACCACTGCTGCATGTCCTCCGTGTCTTCCTACACACCACACCGAGATATTTCACCATGCATCTCCTTGGAGAACCCAAGGCTCGTCTGATGCCTCCTGACTCTATTTGGCGAGACGAGGAAAACAAGGTGGCTCCTTTGATATCTTTAGACGAATCATGTTGAAGAGCGTGTTCCGGCAAATGGTCTCCAAATTGCACTTCAAACTTGAGCATGCAACCTTCAAGTTCGCATGATCATTGCGCCACCTCGCTATCCTTGCGGTCTTTGCAGTCTCAGCCCGATACTCTTTCAACAGTGGCAGCCGGCCAAAGAGCGCCAAGATGTCTTGTTTGCTCGCAGAGGTGTATCTAGAAGTGAGATGCAAGAAATGTTGACCAATTTCGAGCCACCCTCTTTCACACGAAGTGAGCATTCCACGCTCCCGATTCGCTCAAGGCCCAGCTGCTGCTCTCCACTTCTTGACTCGTTGTGTTGAGGTCCGTGAGAGGCGGTCAACATCCCCAAGCCTTGCTTGATCCTCGCCCGTCCAACCGCATCCCCCTCTCTCCCCGCTTTCTTGATAGCCCCACTTATCACACTGCATCATCCTTCCAGGACTTGCTCGCCACTCAGTTCTGCACACTCGCTCTGCCTCGGCCCATGCTCGCCTCGGCTTCGTGAAGGCCATACCTCTTTGAGGGGCCGAAAAAATGCGTGCGCGGCTAGAGTCACCAAGCCCGATCTTGAGCGACCTTTCACACAACGATGTCTTCACATGGCACTGCGGCAACCATGCGCGCCCGTGAGACCAAACCCTAAACATCTAGCTTGGACCCAGTCTACATGGTTGATTTCACCCACCCATGTGACTCAGTGCGCAAATGGCTATTCACGAGCCCGCGTGCATCTATTGGCGGATTATTGCGTGTAGATGCCTACCTCCGAGCCAACTTGTTTGTGGCTTGAATGCACCCACTAGGCGCCATCGGCATCACCCATGAGCCATGCTCGCACGGTTTCCGTGTTTGAAGTACTTGATGAAAGCGAGATGCTTGATGTCGACCCATAAAATTAACAACTGGCGGTCTGGTGGTGGGGCGCCAAAAATCGGACCATTTTCCTCCTTCGCTCCCCGGTTCCTTCGCTCCCCGGTTAGTAAAATAACATGGCACAATGGACAAGTGTCGAGGACATTGCCGTCTTAGCATCCCGGACTAAGGCATTTTTTCAAGGTCTTTTTCCTAATCTAATTTCATATTTTAACCTCAGATACATACATAAGAATACTATCATCAATAAAAATACTAGACCGTTTGGAAACGAAATCAATTATATAAAATTATATTCAATATAAGAGGACAAAAGAAGGATGTTTCAACCGTTACGCACCAAAGTGAGCACCAAACCATGCATCTACCCATACGCCCTTCTGATACAGAGGTCCTTACCCTCTCCTCCCGTGGACAATCCTGGGCCGGCTGCTGTTGATTCTCCAGGAGATCTGTCCCTCCATCTGCGACACTCCTGTCGGTGACTTCCCCCACCTCAGTTCCACGTTCCACGACGGTGGCTGGTTTAGCCACCGTGGTGGTTACTTCCCCCACGGTGGTTGCTTCGGCTCCTGCGGTGGCTGTCGCTCGGCCTTTCTTCGGTTTGGCCACCTCTCTCTTGACTCTGGCCCTCGTCTCTTTCCGCTTGTATCTCTCACTTCTTGAATTTCTCCAAGGCGCCATCGCTTCCACAGCTCTGGACTCATGAGACCTCATCTTGAAGCTCTTCAATTGTAGCATCGCCCCTTGACTGATTTACTAAGGCCTCTGTTGAGTGGACATGTCCCTTAAGCTCCTCATGCCTTGCATAAGGCCGCCGCACTCCGTCTGCGCTCCTCGGCCGCCTTGCTCTCGCCTTCCGGGCTTTCCAACTTCTCCTTGAGCAACTTCTCCTGGCCTTGCACACTCGGCCGGTGAGAGCCATGGGCTTGATCGAGGAGATCCGCTGCGTCGAGCCATGGCGAAGTCAAACCAAATCCCCAAATTGGGCTGTCCCTTTGCCCATCCGCCTCCACAACAATTCTCGTGTCGGCGGTGTCTCCTATCCCCACCTCGGTAGACGGTTCGGTGAAATGTCGCCAAAAATATCCGGAGCTCCGTTGCGGTCTTGGCTGAAGTTAACCCCTCCTCTCCTGGGGTTGATGCCTTGCCTCTTCCCGCTCCATTCTCCCCTAGCGGCGGCGTTCATCACAGGAGGAGCAACTTTCCCTTTATTTTCCCTCCTTTACAGCGTTCTGCTAGTCTTGACACAGTGACCACAGGTGTGGCTGTGGGTTCCTCCTCTGCTTGGTGTCCTCCCCTTTTTTCGATTCGTCGTAGCCCTTCTTCTTACCCTTGGAAACTTCCCCACCCTCTTAGACCTTCGAGGCGCATCCCCAAGCTTTGGAATCCTTGCAGAATCCTCCTTAAATTCCTCCTCTTCTACCTTGAGTTCACGGCCGGCTTCCAACCATGCGGGCGGACACGACTTCAACTCAGTTAAACACCGGAATGCAAATACATGAATCGGAAAAGGTGAAATCAAGGAGGGCCGAGGGAAGGAGAGTAAGTCGCCTTCTCCTCACGGGCTCTTTCAAAATCATCCTTCCCCAATCAATTTGTGTACCCTTGACCACCTCGTGAAGAAAAACCAAGAAGTGATCCGCCATATGATCCAGGCTCAGAGGAAACACAAAATCCATTTGGCTAATCCCACCAACAAGCAGACACGAGTTGGCGAGTCACCCACCATTGTTCACTCACTTCCCTGTGCTTCATGAGCGTCCGCAGCCTCTCAAGGTCTTCTTCACGGGGTCAATCACCAAGCTCCCATCTTCCGATGCTCGCCCATACACCGCCGAAAGAGGGCCAAATCCCGCCTGCTGCCTTTTCCTCGGCCACCCTCTTGCGACTGGTTGCCGGGCGACTCTTGCACCAATGCATCGTCAGAACACCATTTCTTCTCCATGAACTTGTGCCCAGCGCACCAGCCGCCACCTCACTTTCCAAAGGGTCCATGTCCACCGCAGGTGATTTCGGCACTGGGCGCCATCTCCTTCTCTCGTTGTTTCCCAAAACAAAACCTCGACCCCGCAGACTGTCAAAAATCAGACGCCGCTGCCTCCTTCCACGCCTCGCGCGATTTCCTCCGCCGCCTGCTCTCGCTCCTTCCTCCCGCCGAGATGCAGATTTGGTGGCCAGGCGCGCCTTCTTGCCGCAGCCCGCCCGACGCCCTCCCGAAAGTCGCGACCGCGTGCCGGGTGCCCTTCTCCCGCCATGCGCCCGACCGATCGTAGTCCCGCCTCCGCCACTAGGGTTGTAAACTCCCTCGTCTCAGACGTCTGCTGCCACCGTGGTGGAACTAGCCACCACCCCACTTGACTACTCAACTGGCATATTGTGAGCATCCCTAGCATATATAGACACCTTTTATTCTAAAATTCCCAATACCCAAGGACTTATTTCTTCCCACCTCCGGGTCAAACCTAAGGATCGAAAAATTATTATTATCTCCAAGGGCCAAGGACCATTCAGATAAAAGACCGACTCGACGATTCTCAAAGCACTTTGCTATTCTAACACATCCAAAACAAAAAAAAATCGTTCATCCTGACACTTGGGAGCGGGGTTAGTGCACATGTGGTCTTCCACACTCCCCGACTCGAAAACGGTTCATTTACTCATTTCAGCATGTTTGAGTTTTGTCTCTTTCGTCACATCAGCTTTTCTTATCCAGTTTCGGGTTTATGCGAACCTAGATTAAGCCCGTGCCAAGCCCATTCACAACCTGCCTCGGCCCACGTCAAACCTTTTTGAGGTGCCATCCAGCATTCCATCCCAAGTTGTAAAATGAGTCTCGTCTTTGAGGAGCCTTTAAGGAAACGGGTCTTGTGGACTGAAGCTGAAATATTGGTTCTCCAAACTGAACAAAGAGATGACCTGCAAAGAATGTTATCTGGAGGGAACAAGGAAAAACATAAAGCTGGCTACGTTGGGCCAAGATTGTTACAGATATACAGAAGAGGAATATCAAACGCACAGCAAAGGAGTGTCAAGACAAGTGGGAATCCCTGCATATAGATTGGAAGAAGATATTCGATCACGAGCGACACCTTGGCTCTGGGAAGAGTTCGTATTGAGACCTCTCCATTTAAGACAAGAGGTACAAGAGACTGCCAACAAATTTCTATACTTCCGTTTATAACCGCAGGTTATGAAGGTTGCCAGAAGGAAAGGATATTGATCCAGAAGATCTACTCATGGACTCCACAGTCCGCCAAAGCTTCCCCATGACTAAGCCTAATGTTTCCAGTGAGGGTTTCTTAAGCTTCAGGTCTTCCATCCACTCCTGGCTATTGGTTTCAAGTCTGGTTTTTTTCATAAGGCGTGTGCTTATTATTAAATTGTAGGTGGTGGTAATGACATGACTTATTCCCACAACCAAGTCCAACTCGGCTTTAATCAAGGTGGGGAACAATTGTGCTTCAACCTCGCTTCTCAAGAAGCAATCTCACTTTCAAACCTCCGGGTATAAGATGGAACAAGAATATCGTCAAGCCACAAGGTATTGTCTCGCGGGAGAAAAATAACAACCTCCTTCTGCTAGTATGGATGTAACGAGGGAAATTGTTACGCACTAGAGCTTAGCATTCGAGACCAAATTCGAGTTGTTGACTGAGACCCGTAAAGTAGATTTCTAAAGAGCTTCATGGATACATTAAAGCCCTTGTTGGAATTGGTGATGGAATTAGATTACTTGGATAGGCAATCCTCCACCAACATCAGAAAGAGAAGTAGATATGGTAGAGTGTGACACTTGTAGAAAGTCCTAGAAATGGTAAGAACTGAAACTAAATCTTGGGGAGCAACCCAACTAAATCATCAGGCAAGAATCTTGCCTCCATTGACTAGAAATGTATCTGGTTCTGTTACAAGCATGTCACAAAATATTATGTAACATGCCTAAGCACTTAAAAAAGCCTTCAACACCTCTACTATAGCTTGTCCTGATGGATCTCCAAGTGGTCTCTCCATACCGGTTCTATACGGTGGGTGCACATAATCTTGAACAAGATACTCCTCTGGAAGATCTCCTTTGTCAATCCCTATGTTGTGTAATATGCAACAAGCATATGTCAGTTTAGCCAAATACCTTAAGTTACACCTCCATGTCTTCCTCCCCAATATACGTCATTGTCCCTTTAAGTCCCCAAAAGCATGTTCGGCCACCATTCGGGTGGAAGAATGCTTGTAGTTGAAATTTTCTTCAATTTGACAAAGACCTATTCCTGCAATCGACACGACCAACTATGGCATGAGCGGATACCCTACATCTCCCAATAACACGATAATTTTTGAAGGGGGTTAATAATCTCGAAGGGCCCGCAAATAATCAAAGGGGTTTTGATGGGCCCTAAAATGCATTTTGAAGGCATTCGAAAACAAAAAAAAGGTGTCACCCAAAAATTACTACTTCCATCTAGCAATGTTTGTGGCCAATGGTGGTCGCAAACTCCAACCTAGGGAAATAATGCAAAGTAGGAACGGAGGAAGGCCGCTTCTCGCCGGGCAAGAACGATCAGAACTCGCTTTGGGATGGAAATGTGGTTTTGTTATGACACCACAAAAGCCACGACGTGGTATTTCCTAACACGTAAACATCAAGAACTGGACTTACAACATTAACTCGGGACCCCGGAAAACGAGATTTCGCCACTCATCCCCGTAGTTCAATCCATCGTCATCACTTGGTCCAGCCTTCTCCTCCATTGTCATCACTATCTTCAGCGACACTTTCACCGCAGTTGTAAAACTTCGCAGAGCTTATCCCTTATCGCTTTTTGTCCACCGTGACATGATGTTTCCGCTGCTCAACACAAACCCATAATATGTGATGACTTCACAAATACCTCCAGATGTTTTTAGGTAATGGATCTTATTCCCTTTTTCCAAGATTGGACCGATGGGTTACCACCGGACTATGTGTTCCGCACATATCTCCCTTCATACGCATCTATGTGCTCGGTCCGATACTAGTGGATAAGAAAGTGAGGTCGTGGTGCGTTTAGCTTCACGTCAATGACCTCCCAATCCGAATGGCTGTATGCATGTCCGTATTGCAGCCTTTGCGGAAACATCCCTCTCGGTTCCGTTATGTCCCCATTCATCTGCCATTTCCGCGGTTGCCTTCCCGCATTTTGATATGCCCCCAAATACATATCACGCGGTGGAGGTCCCTCAATAATGCCTCATCTAGCAAAGCTTCATCCGCACTTGAAGTGGTCGGTGTATGATCCACTTGCACGTGAAAACCACTTCCAAGGGTGTAGCACTAGCCCAATGTTATTCTCCACTAGCGATAGCAATCTCCTTCCGGTCCACGGGCTTCCCACCACTTATACTCTTCAGTCACCTATGGATGCAAATCTTTTAACCCTTCTCGCAAATGGGCCACACCTTCCATCGGTGATAGGATACTGCCGTTCCTTCTTGTCCCCCTAGCTTCACCGTATGCAGGATGGTGCTAAGGCGCCGAGGCCGCCTCCCCCACACTCTCATGGCGCCGGCCGGCCGCGCCCCTCCCCCACACGCCCATGGGCGGCCGGCAGGCGCCTCCCCTAACACACCTACCCATGGGCGGCCCGCCCTAACCATACCGCCTGCCCTGGCGCCGGGGCGCCCCTCCCTACACCACGCCCATGGGGCGGCCGGCGTCCTCCCCTAACACACCCCATGGCGCCGGCCGGCCGCGCCCCTCCCCTAGCACACCACCCCATGGCGCGGCCGGCGCCCCCACTGCGCCTTGGGCCGGCCGTGGCGCCCCCCAACACGCCATGCCTTGCCCATGGCGCCGGCCGGCCAGCGCCCCTCCCCTAACACCTGCCCCTACCCATGGGCCGGCCGGCCCGCCCCTCCTCCTGTCTTCAAAATAAATATTTAGCGCCTCAAGAGTAACTCAACCATGGACTGTTGGTCTAGTGTTTGGGAAATAAGTGTAGTAACGAATAGGTTTCGTGTTCAAACCTCGTGCCTCCTCAATAGTTCAATTTTGTTGATTTTAAGGATGCTTGCATGGGCGCATGGGCAACTAACTTTGTTCATTTTAAGGACGTTGGCATTGCCTTAAAGCCCAAGTGGTTGCATTGAGTGCGGAAGGTTGAAGACCACGGGCGACCTTTTGGATGAGGTCGGAGACCCTAGATCTTTTGTGGCGGATCGACACCGTCGTGAGGCCCAAGAATGATACTATTGAAGGCGAGCAAGCAATGGAGGAGAGCGACAACGAGGCGGAGGATATGGACCGCCTCGAATATGGCGGTGGTACTTGACGATTTTGCGCAAGGCATGGATGAGTCGCCGGGCCGCACTCTTGAATGGCTATTAGCCGATCTTGATGACCACTTCCTCCTTCTTGATTGTTTGTTGCAATGTTCTCACGACCACTTAAATGAGACTCCCGCTAATGCAGGATTGTGTTCATTGTGTTCACCACTTGAAAGTAAAAGTTTTCGGTTGTAATAAACATATGAAAATGGCGCCCTCTATGCATTCTACTAAAGCATAAGCCACACCCTCATGCTCCGGTTCTCGGGTAGACTTGAAGTGCATCTTTTATCAAAGATATGACCTCGAGAAAGGTGTGTGCATTATCAAAGTAGGGCACATATGCTGTTCTAGGTAAGGTGTTCTTCGTGACAAGGGGGTGCTGTCTCGGCCGAAGGGGGTCAGTATATCCCCCCCTTCAAAAATTATCGTGTTCAATATATATTCCTCCACTTCATATCCGAGAATGTTTTCCTTGAGCCCATTTAAGCGAGTGCCTGCCACTACTGCTCTGTAGAAAACGGATTCACCAAAATTCTTGTGTCATTGGCTTTACTAGGCCAACCTGTTACGACATCAAGAAAGCGTTTATTTGGACCCACAATAGCTTGCATTGCCATGGTCAAACCTTAACCATACCAAACGAATTTTTCTTCGCCAACTGGTGTTTCTATAGAATAATGGGTTGCATCAATAGCACCCAAGGAATTGGAGAAGCCTTATTGATCATGGAATCCTTGCTTTATGGACTGCTGCTGAGCTAAATTGCGCCACTGAAGGTGGTGCCCAGCACACTTGAGAAGTACCACTGTGAACCATCGGCTGCACTTGAATGCAGCGGCAAAGCCAATCCCAAACTGTTCACCTAGAGATTTAAACGAATCCCCATAGGCCATCCGACGAAGAGCTACAGCCACTTGTTCACGGACTAGAAGAATTCTCTAACAATTTGAGAGAAACCTGGCACTGAAGTGGATTGTAGCTCATCATGAACTTGCCCACAAATGTAGATAAATGTAGCAGGAGCAAACCTCGTGATGTTCTTAAACCATGGTTGGTCATCCACTATGACATATTGCTCATAAATAGATCAGCATCCAGGAGCACCCGGTTTAATGTACCATATTCCTTGCTGTAGACCTACAAAAGATCTTGGTGTCAATTCTTCTGAAGAGATCAAAGAAAATAACAAGCCATTCATTGGCTCAACCATGACAAGAATATGTTCGATCATTGTGTTAACCTCCTCCTCCAAGGCAAGTAGTTCAACATGAGAGTGCCTTTCTAGCAGATTTCAAGTGAAAGCAAAAACCCTGACCAATAATGTCAAGTGCATCTCTGAGGGCAGGAGTCATAGCCATAACAGAAAGAGTAGCTTGCATGTCAGCCATGAAATGAGCGTCTGATCTCTAAGCCTCGAGTGCTACGCGCATTTTGCCTGAGCTTGAAACAGGGTACGGCTTGGGGTGGGAGTGACGATCGGGTGGGAAGCGAAACTAGGAGTAGCAATTACACTTGCTGCCAAGGGTGAGGAGGAAAAGACGTATGTTCAATGTATGTATCATCATGGCACTTAAGGCATACATGCTAATGTGGCAGTCATCTTGGGTCAGAAACTAGGAGTCGAACAGGGTACACACTTGCTGCCAAGGGTGAGGAGGAAAAGATGTATGTTAAATGTATGTATCATCATGGCACTTAAGGCACACATGCTAATGTGGCAGTCATCTCGGGTTGATGCTCGCTTATCGTTCCTAAAAATAAACCTGGTAATTTGCTAGGTTTGCTCAACTATAGGACAAGGCACCCGACCTCAGGAAAGCCTGTGTCGTTTTGTCAAGACTGGCCTGGGCTCGGGTTCATGGAAACCCGCTCTAAGCCTACCACAAACCCAACCGGAGCTCGAAAATAATAATGAGGAGGAGAATAGCATAAAGTGTAGTGGGGTGTCCGGTTTGGTACAACCCTTAATTTCAATCAACTACCAAAGCGGACACAATCAACTTTTCTCTTTGAACCCAAACGATTTCTGGATTCTTTTCTTTTATGGTAGAGGATAGAAAGTGTAACGCAATTTTTTAACACTCTCTATCCTCTTTGGTATGATATTCTATAGGCCAAGGTTCACTTAAATTTTTTATATTTTTTTAACGGATTATCTTTACACCGAATCTGCCGAAGACCTGATCTTGGGCCGGAGACGCCATAGAAGGCCAGCGCGCCCACGGGGGAACACACATTTGGCCGGCAAGGGACGTGAAAGATGATACCCCCATCCTGTATTGATCCGCCCACATGCCGCTTAATCGTGGAGTTTTCAATGTGCACCCTACGCCCCATAAAACATGGCTCCTAAGTATGGACGTCCATTCAACGAAGCATCGTTGTTATAGACCTCGCTACAGAGTCGAAGGTTCCAATCCTTGCGCTGGTGTCATTGCGTAACCGTGCCGACAAGACATTTCAGTTTTCTGCCCGCTTTGAGAAGGGCATCGGCGCCTTCTTGCGGCCAAGAAGGCGCGGCGATATGGGTACCGAGAGCGACACACGGGGTCTCGATAAGATCCAAAACAAGGAGACCCTCTTGTGTTTCGGTACACTGTATACAACCGAACAATTCCGCATTGGCTTGGAACCAGCCGAAGCTCTCTCAGAGTTTACAAAACCGACAACAGACGGGAGGCCGAAGTCATAGAAACCAGAGACGGCGGCAACTTGGCCACTAGAGCCAGAAACCTGCTACCGTCTAAATCCCATCCGGCGACCCACTGCAGCCGGTACAAAACGCCACTCCACGTGGCACTTCTGAGACAATAGTCATGGAGGAGACCGGAAACCCGGCTGGCGATTGGCATGTGGAATGTTCGGCCCGGATCGAAGTGAGGGCGCTGCGACATGTTCAACAACGTGCAAGGCGATCACCATCTGTTTACCATTGCAGCATTCGGCTTCCGGGATTGCCGATGCTGGCAGGCGGGGTCGGCATATAAATACTCTGCACGAGTCTCGTCAAATTTATCCGCTTAGCTGCCAATTCTCTTCAGCGGTGCGGGCCTGCGCATCTGCTAGCTCGTGGTGTGATGGTGTTTCAGCCAGCGAGCGACGATTTCCTCTGGACTGAGACCGATGAGCCGCATGCCTCCAGGCGCAAGCAGATTCTGGCTGCGCACCCTGAGATCAAGGAGCTCTTCGGCCCGGACCCCTGGACTTGTCCGCAGGTGACGACCTGGGCTTAAATCCTCCACTCGGTTGGATTCCAACTCTGTGCATGCTGATTGTGCTTGAGAACTAATAAGGGCTTGGAGCGGTTGCATGACTCCACGAAATGGTTCAATTTTCGTATCAAACGGCACGGATCTAAATTGATACTGCTGGAGTCCGGTTTGCGCAGATCCTGGCTGTGTTTCTTCTGCAAGTATGGACTGCGATTGCCTGCCAAAACGCGAGCTGGCCCGCGTTGATTGCCCTAGCTTACATGTTCGGAGCGTTTCTGAACCACAACCTGTTTCTTGGAATACACGAATTGAGCCACAATCTGGCGTTTGTGACTCCCTTAGGCAACCGAGTGCTAGCACTGCTTGCCAACTTTCCCATCGGCATCCCAATTGCGGTCACGTTCCAAAAGTACCATCTGGAGCATCACAGATACACAGGGATCGAAGGCCAGGATATGGATATCCCGAGCTACGCCGAGGGCAGGATGGTGAGCAACGTGCTCATGAAGGTGCTGTGGGTAAACCTCCAGATTCTTGTGTACGGCTCGCGGGCGCTCTTCTTGAACCCGAAGAGACCGGGGGAGGCGGCCAACCTGTGTACGCAGCTGGCTTTCGACGTCTGGTTGCTCTACTACTCCGGGTGGCGGTCCCTCGTGTATCTCATGCTGTCCACGTTCTTTGGAAGCGGAATGCATCCTATTGCCGGCCACTTCATATCCGAGCACTATGTGGTTGCCCATGGCCAGGAGACGTATTCCTACTACGGGCCTCTAAACATCCTGGCTTGGAATGTTGGCTACCACAACGAGCACCACGATTTTCCCAGAATCCCCGGCTGCAGGCTCCACAGGGTGCGCCAAATTGCCCCTGAATTTTACGACCATTTGATTCACCACACTTCCTGGACACATGTCATCTTCAAGTTCATTACGGATCCCAGTTAGCCTTCAATCGAACCGTGAGAAAAACCGAAGCCTAGTGTCAGACATAACGCAATGTCGAAGGTGCACACTATGTAGATGCTGCGAACATCGTCGATCTCGATCATATAACTATTATATCTTCTAGAGAGGGTTTGATTTTGATTGAATCGCCCCCAAGTAGATAGCAGGCATGAAAAAGCGAAAGGAAACCCGAGAAGGAAGACTGGATCTAATAGAGGGCTGAAGCTTAAGCTCCGTTGTTCTGCAAGTTCGTACCTAGCAAGTTGGGCCAGCCTTCGCTGCAGCTAAGCTTCGTTGCTCTGCAAGCTGTATGTAGTAAGTTGGGCTAGCCGTAGAACGGAGCTCAGCAAGTTGTACCTAGCAATTCTAGCAAGGATTCAAGCTACCGAAGTACAAGTCCTATGACGGAAATGCCGTCCTTGATGGACTTTAATAGAAATAATATTTTCCTTCCTCTTGCCCCTCCGGCACCAGAGGCATACAGCATAGAGATGACAGATAAGACCGACTCCTGGGGCGTACTATTCTCACTAGTTTCTTATATAAATGCTAGAGCAAAAACGCTAATTGACAACCTCTGGACAAATTTTTACAGTACAAAGATAATAATCCCTCCACGCCCTTCGTACAGCAGACTTGTAGGACTGGCAGCATACCGATACTACACAACAGAAAGTCCTGCCATCTGGGCTGTAGAGGCTGTAGAGTATAGTCTCTTCCTGTTGGGATGATACGATGTGTAACATAGGGGAATCAGAACCCTTGCTCAAGATTTCTCCCCCGAGGTTGTTTTGATTTATTTTCAAAATACCAAATTAAAAAAAAAATCTGGGCTGTAAAGAAGTCTTGGTTGTCTCCTTAGACGCTGTTTCCTGCAATGAGGGCGTTCCAGGGCACATCAGGCAATGCCTCAAACACCAGCTGTGCATCACACATGCTCCCCTACTTCCCATACATGTCTTTTAGACTGCCAACGAGCAAAACATTTAAGGCCTATTTCTTCTATGCGTGCAGGTAGCTCCCTTACCAAAGCTGAAACATCTGAACATGCCTGCAGGAGGCATACAAAAATCATGGAGTTGGGTACAGCGATGCCCTCTTCTTGTGAAACACTCTCTCTGCAAGTTCCAAGCTTCCACACTTCGCATACATATCTACCAAACTGTTGTCCAAAACACACATCAGGATGATGCAACGCCTCGTTCTGTGACTCGTGTGAACCTGTTTCCCCATCTCCAAAGAAGGAGAGCTCACACGTGAACATACCTGCAGAACGCAAACAAATGCCCCACATTTGGGTGCGGACCAGGAAGTCCTTAAATTGCATAGCCCTGTACAGAGAAGACTTCCTGGCCCATGCCCTGCAGGGAATACCCCGAGATTACAGCACTCCAAGTCACCTCATCTTTAATCAAGTCCTTCAAATACTCTTCGAGCGTCTTCTAAGCTGCCAAACTTGCATACATATCCACCGAACCATGGACGAAATCGATAGCAGGGTTGGCACAAATATCTGGCCACCTGGCGCCACGCTTGCCCCCTGTGTCACAGCTTGCTAACGGTTCCAGCCGTTACGCACCTTCCGGATCTGAGGCCTGCGAAAGCTAGTACCATCAGGCAAGCTCTGTTCGGATTTGGAGGAACGTCAACCCATCCCCACATCTACGGACAGGCATGTTATCAAACACCTGTCTAGCATCTTCTACACTTCCACACTTTGAGTATGCATCCACAAGCATGTTGGCCACAAACACGTCCGACTTGCACTTACCCTTCACAACATCCGAATGGACAGCTTTCACAGTCCGCAGGCATTGCTCTCTCACACTTGTTCCAAGTGCAGGCCCACCATTTCGCCCACCCCATGCTGCCAGGCTACGGCAAGCTTTAAGGACACCAGCATATGTGCGGTAACTCGGGACCACACCTTCCTGCTGCATCTGTGAGTACAGGAGCAGACTTCCTGTTCAGCCTTGTGGATATGGGAGGTATACCCCAAGATCATGGTGTGCCCCGGGACCACAGTATTTTTGAGAGGCAAGTATTCAAGCATTTGACTCATTCCTGGAGGTCCCCACATTTTGCATACGCATCCACAAGCGTGTTTCCTTCCTACAAATCACATCCAAGTTTTGTTGTGACTAACATCTGCGTCGGTGGATCTCACCAGCACATGTTGTCTCATTCGGAACTTGACCCTTCTCTTGCATCCTTGACCCATGTCTTGCACCCTTGACCCTTGTCTTGCATCCTTGACCAGAACAGCAGCAGCCTCCTCACCATAACTTTATCTGGTGGTACCCCAAGAACATGGCATTCCAAGATGGCACATCTAAACGACACGTGTTTCCCTGAAACACCTGCGCCAGGTAACGCAGCATCGTACTGACCTATGAAAGTAAAACCGTGCTTACATCCCAGCATATATGCAGGGAGCAAACGTGGAATGACTTGCCAAGGATACGTCAACCTCATGGAATGCCTCTCCAGGGCCACGCCAAGCAGAAGCCATACGAACCGATGCAAAGTTCACACACGACCTCAATTCGATAGTTCACCTCGCCGGTCACCCGGGGCATCCTTCCCATTCCCGTTCTCTTTCCTCTCTCTCCAGCTCATGATTGTCCTTGAACCCGTGCCGACAATTCTAATAGATCACCACCCATAATCTGAGTCATCGCCTCGCGTGTTTTTGGTTTTGACTCTGTTCGTTTCTGTGGAATGCCACATCTTACCACGTCCCTTGTTTGCATGGCAATGCTGTCCTTTTCGTCCCGCAACTGGTAACTGTCAACGTTTCTGTTTGCAGAGAGTGATTCCCTTCCGGGGAACTTGAGGTGTAGCGAGTTTCTTCCTACGAGAATCAGGTCGCTGACTATTTTGTTGAGTGCATAGATGTGTAGCACGTTCTCGTCTTCCACTTGATATTGGGGGCACCCCAGGCTCTGAAGCGGTCACTCACTTCTGAGTTCTTATGAGACAAGCAGGCTCTCACTCAGCTGGCGTCGTGTCGGCTATACCCCATAGATGGATATTAGAGATCACCACTTGGGACTCCCTTGATCGTGAATCATAAATCTGACGACGCAATTCGTGCTAATGGATGAAACGCGATTATGCACAAAGGCGTAAGAAACTTACGATTGAGCCATTGGCTCTGTGGGCGTCGACGTTAATGAAGAAGTGTTACAAATACAGCAAACTTCTTTCCCTCACCAGGGTACCACAATAGTGCAGCTATCCACGAACGCAAGAGAACGTCGAGGTTAAGCGTCCTTGTCTCCAATCATACCTGGGATGGGTGTCCATGACTTAGAAGCATATATACAAAGCCTTAGCCTTAGCCTTCGCCGTAGCGCGCGCGGGCGGTCGCAGGGGATGGTGGCCCTTTTTCATGCACGACAATTACTTCCAAGTATGATTTTGTTCACTGGAATATTAGGTTTTTCGTTTGGAGATCAGCGGTGCCCTCGTGGCATGCCTCTTGATTACCTTGTAATATAAGTCCGCCATGCTGCTTTTGCACTACCTCATGGCATGCCTCTTGGATTTACCTAGCAATATGGTAGTACGCCATGGAATCCATCTTCTCCAAACTTGTTTGGCCTATATATTGATGAGGTGGAATGAAGTTGGATTGCGGTGTGCGGATCGTGGCGGATGTATCATGGCATAGAGGCCGTAGAGTGCCAAAAAAGGGGTTTGGTTTAGTTTGGTTTGGTTTGGTTTATTTGGTTTGGTTTGGTTTGGTTTGGTTTGGTTTAGTTTGGTTTGTTGTTTGGTTTGGTTTGTTGTTTAGTTTGGTTTGGTTGGTTTGGTTTGGTTTGGTTTGGTTTGGTTTGGTTGGTTTGGTTTGGTTTTTGGTTTGGTTTGGTTTGGTTTGGTTTGGTTTGGATTGGTTTGGTTGGTTTGGTACTGGTTTATTTGGTTTGAGTTTGGTTTGGTTTGGATTTATTTTATTTGGTTTGGTTTGGATTGGTTTGGTTTGGTTTGGTTTGGATTGGTTTGGTTTGGTTTGGTTTGGTTTGGTTTGGAGGGGGTTGGATTGGTTTGGTTTGGTTTGGGGGGGGGGAGTTTAGGAGATGAGATCCACTGACACAGCCAGTTTCAATTTGTAAGTCTTTTCTCCACCCACTAGTGGGTAGGTTGATCGCGAGTGCTTCCTCTCTATCTTCGCATGTGTCTTTCAAGCCTAATGAGGATGATTACGGGTCATCTTCGTGTTGGGTCTCACTCGATTGAGGCGATAGATGGCTACATCCAAAGCCAAAAGGAGTCCAATTTGCAGTTATGCAACAAGGGTGTTGAGGCGAAGAACACTTTGTGTTCCTCAATCCCATTCATGATGTTTATCAATCTATTTACGACTTGGTCTTCACTTTGGGGTGGGTTTTCTCTTTTCGACCCTATTATTGCGGAGGTTGCTTGAAACAAATGTGGGAAATAAGCAACATATTCAACTTTTCAACTGCGGATATTTGATTGTGCTTCGGCACTAGTTTCAAGCGAGACTGAATAGCGGTTAATTGTCATAATGCCCGTGTAACTCTATCAAATGAGTGCCATGGAATCCGTCCTTAGTGGACTTAAAATAAAGTAAATTGTCGTTGTTCTATGCGATTGTTAGCATGCATAAAATTGGAGACGAAAAGGGGAAAGAAGAGTTTGCAAAGAACTCTCTCTAGAAGAAGAAGAAGAAGAAGAATTTTATTTAAGTCCACTAAGGACGGATTTTTCATGGCGATCCGACACATATATAGAGACTAGAATGAAATTTAACTGCTATTATGAGGCTGGCGTAGCTTAAAATAAAAGGAATTTTATAGAAAAGGGTGCAGCACCAGGACTTCCCGGAGGTCACCCATCCCAGTACTGATCCGGCCCAAGGGCGCTTAACTGCAGTTCTGATGGGATCCGGTGTCGTTGCCCGGTACCGCTGGCTCCTTCTCCTGTTGCACATGCCATATACCTCACATTGCTTCCACCCTCCACGCGCGGCCTCGCACGTCACGGTGCCCCTCTTTTCTCGGTGATGTGAGGGGATGGTGGCCCTTTTCATGCGACAATTACTTCCAAGTATGATTTTGTTCATGGAATATTAGGTTTTCGTTTGGAGATCGGTGCCTCGTGGCATGCCTCTTGATTTACCTTGTAATATGGGAGTCATGCTTCTTTTGACTACCTCATGGCATGCCTCTTGGATTTACCTAGCAATATGGTGATACGCCATGGAATCCATCTTCTCCAAACTTGTTTGGCCTATATATTGATGAGGTGGAATGAAGTTGGATTGCGGTGTGCGGATCGTGGCGGATGTATCATGGCACTTGGGCGAGGCCGTAGAGTGCCAAAAAGGGTTTAGTTTGGTTTGGTTTGGTTTGGTTTGGTTTGGTTTGGTTTGGTTTGGTTTAGTTTGGTTTGGTTTGGTTTGGTTTGGTTTGGTTTGGTTTGGTTTGGTTTGGTTTGGTTTGGTTTGGTTTGGTTTGGTTTGGTTTGGTTTAGTTTGGTTTGGTTTGGTTGGTTTGGTTTGGTTTGGTTTGGTTTGGTTTGGTTTGGTTTGGTTTAGTTTGGTTTGGTTTGGTTTAGTTTGGTTTATTTGGTTTGGTTTGGTTTGGTTTGGTTTAGTTTGGTTTGGTTTGGTTTGGTTTGGTTGGTTTGGTTTGGTTTGGTTTGGTTTGGTTTGGTTTGGTTTGGTTTGGTTTGGTTTAGTTTGGTGGTTTGGTTTGGTTTGGTTGGTTTGGGGTTTGGTTGGTTTGGTTTGGGGTTTGGTTTAGGGGGTTTGGTTTGGTTTGGTTTGGTTTATTTGGTTTGGGGTTTATTTGGTTTATTTGGTTTGGTTTGGTTTGGGGTTTGGTTTGGTTTGGTGAGCTATGCCTACCTATTTGACTACCTATTTGCCTACCGTTGTTGACTACCTATTTGTCCTATACCGGTCTCCTCTCTCCCTTACCCACTGTGAAGACCTACAAGCAGTTTTTGCATCGTTTCCAAGTCCGGGAAACACAGCTTCCTCTCTATCTTAGCACCCATGTGTCTTTCAAGCCTAATGAGGATGATTACGGGTCATCTTCGTGTTGGGTCTCACCGCCGGATTGAGGCGATAGATGGCTACATCCAAAGCCGCAAAAGGAGTCCAATTTGCAGTTATGCAACAAGGGTGTTGAGATCAAGAACACTTTGTGTTCCTCCGTCCCATTCATGATGTTTATCAATCTATTTACGACTTGGTCTTCACTTTGGGGTGGGTTTTTCTCTTTTCACCCTATTATTGCGAGGTTGCTTGAAACAAATGTGGAAATAAGAGCGCAACATATTCAACTTTTCAACACGGATATTTGATTGTGCTTCACACTAGTTTCAAGCGAGACTCGAATAGCGGTTAATTGTCATAATGCCCTTAGTGTAACTCTATCAAATGAGTGCCATGACGGAAATCCGTCCTTAGTGGACTTAAATAAAGTAAATTGTCGTTGTTCTATATTTGTTAGCATGCATAAAATTGGAGACCGAAAAGGGGAAAGAAGAGTTTGCAAAGAACTCTCTCTAGAAGAAGAAGAAGAAGAAGAAGAATTTTATTTAAGTCCACTAAGGACGGATTTTTGTCATGGCACTGATCCGACACATATATAGAGACTAGAATGAAATTTAACTGCTATTATGAGGCTGGCGTAGCTTAAAATAAAAGGAATTTTATAGAAAAGGTGCACCAGGACTTCCGGAGGTCACCCATCGATCTTGATCCGGCCCAAGGGCGCTTAACTGCAGTTCTGATGGGATCCGGTGTCGTTGCCCTGGGGACCGCGCCACGCTCCTTCTCCTGTTGCACATGCCATATACCTCACATTGCTTCCACCCTCCACACGCGCGCGGCCCTCGCACGTCACGGTGCCCCTCTTTTCTCGCGCGGGCGGTCGCAGGATGGTGGCCCTTTTCATGCGACAATTACTTCCAAGTATGATTTTGTTCCTTTGGAATATTAGGTTTTCGTTTGGAGATCAGCGGTGCCCTCGTGGCATGCCTCTTGATTACCTTGTAATATAAGTCGCCATGCTGCTGCACTACCTCATGGCATGCCTCTTGGATTTACCTAGCAATATGGTGATGCCATGGAATCCATCTTCTCCAAACTTGTTTGGCCTATATATTGATGAGGTGGAATGAAGTTGGATTGCGGGTGCGGATCGTGGCGGATGTATCATGGCACTTAGCGAGGCCGTAGAGTGCCAAAAAGGGTTTAGTTTGGTTTGGTTTGGTTTGGTTTGGTTTGGTTTGGTTTGGTTTGGTTTGGTTTGGTTTGGTTTGGTTTGGTTTGGTTTGGTTTGGTTTGGTTTAGTTTGGTTTGGTTTGGTTTGGTTTGGTTTGGTTTGGTTTGGTTTGGTTTGGTTTGGTTTGGTTTGGTTTGGTTTGGTTTGGTTTGGTGAGCTATGCCTACCTATTTGACTACCTATTTGCCTACCTTTGTTGTTGACTACCTATTTGTCCTATACAGTCTCCTCTCTCTCCCTTACCCACTAAGTGAAGACCTACAAAGGTTTTCGCATCGTTTCCAAGTCTGGACACATGCTTCCTCTCTATCTTAGCACCCATGTGTCTTTCAAGCCTAATGAGGATGATTACGGGTCATCTTCGTGTTGGGTCTCAAGTCTCGATTGAGGCGATAGATGGCTACATCCAAAGCCGAAAAGTCCAGAATTTGCAGTTATGCAACAAGGGTGTTGAGGCGAAGAACACTTTGTGTTCCTCATCCCATTCATGATGTTTATCAATCTATTTACGACTTGGTCTTCACTTTGGGGTGGGTTTTCTCTTTTCACCCTATTATTGCGGAGGTTGCTTGAAACAAATGTGGGAAATAAGAGCAACATATTCAACTTTTCAACTGCCGGATATTTGATTGTGCTTCACACTAGTTTCAAGCGAGACTCGAATAGCGGTTAATTGTCATAATGCCCTTAGTGTAACTCTATCAAATGAGTGCCATGGCGAAATCCGTCCTTAGTGGACTTAAATAAAGTAAATTGTCGTTGTTCTGCTTGTTAGCATGCATAAAATTGGAGACGAGAAAGAAGAGTTTAACTCTCTCTAGAAGAAGAAGAAGAAGAATTTTATTTAAGTCCACTAAGGACGGATTTTTGTCATGATCCGACACATATATAGAGACTAGAATGAAATTTGCGCTATTATGAGGTAGCTTAAAATAAAAGGAATTTTATAGAAAAGTGCAGCACCAGGACTTCCGGAGGTCACCCATCCGATCTTGATCCGGCCCAAGGCTTACTGCGGAGTTCGATGGGATCCGGTGTCGTTGCCCCAGCATGGCCGCTCCTTCTCCTGTTGCACATGCCATATACCTCACATTGCTTCCACCCTCCACACCCCTCGCGTCACGGTGCCCCTCTTTTCCGGCGGTCGCAGGGATGGTGGCCCTTTTCATGCGACAATTACTTCCAAGTATGATTTTGTTCAGGAATATTAGGTTTTCGTTTGGAGATCAGCGGTGCCCTCGTGGCATGCCTCTTGATTACCTTGTAATATGAGTCCCATGCTGCTTTTGACTGCACTACCTCATGGCATGCCTCTTGGATTTACCTAGCAATATGGTGATGCCATGGAATCCATCTTCTCAAACTTGTTTGGCCTATATATTGATGAGGTGGAATGAAGTTGGATTAATTATGCGGATCGTGGCGGATGTATCATGGCACTTAGGCGAGAACCAAAAAGGGTTTGGTTTGGTTTGGTTTGGTTTGGTTTGGTTTGGTTTGGTTTGGTTTAGTTTGGTTTGGTTTGGTTTGGTTTGGTTTGGTTTGGTTTGGTTTGGTTTGGTTTGGTTTGGTTTGGTTTGGTTTGGTTTGGTTTGGTTTGGTTGGTTTGGTTTGGTTTGGTTTGGTTTGGTTTGGTTTGGTTTGGTTTGGTTTGGTTTATTTGGTTGGTTTGGTTTGGTTTGGTTTGGTTTGGTTTGGTTGGTTTGGTTTGGTTTGGTTTGGTTTGGTTTATTTGGTTTATTTGGTTTGGTTTGGTTTGGTTTGGTTTGGTTTGGTTTATTTGGTTTGGGGTTTGGGGTTTGGTTTGGTTTGGGGTTTGGTTTGGTTTGGTTTGGGGGGTTTGGGGTTTGGGGTGGTTTGGTTTATTTGGTTTGGGGTTGGTTTGGGGGGGGTTTGGTTTGGGGGGGGTTTGGTTTGGTTTGGTTTGGGGGGGTGAGCTATCCATGACTAAGAAGTTGTTGACTACAGATCAGTTTTCTCTCTTATGCGAGATAGTTTTGCTTTCAAATGAGAAACACAGTTTTCTTAGAGTGTCTTTCAAGCTAATGAGGATGATTTTGTCATCTTATGTTGCTGTCTGATCAAATCTATCTCAAATTGCTTAACAATGTTGATAGTTTCTCTGTATTCATGATGTTTGTCTCTATTTAAATGGTCTTCACTTTGGGGTGGGTTTTCTCCACAATTGGAGGATGAAAATGTGGAATAAGAGCGAAATATTCAACTTTTCCTGATATTTGATGTGCTTCAAGACTAGTTTCAAGCGAGACTAAATATTTGTCATAATGCGTGTAACTCATCAAATGAGTGCCATGATCAATCCTTAGTGGACTTAAAATAAAGTAAATTGTATGGTTGTTCTATACGATTGTTAGCATGCATAAAAATTGGAGAGAAAAGGGGAAAGAAGTTTGCAAGAACTCTCTCTAGAAGAAGAAGAAGAAGAAGAATTTTATTTAAGTCCACTAAGGACGGTTTTTGTCATGGATCCGACACATATATAGAGACTAGAATGAAATTTAACTGCTATTATGAGCGCTTAAAATAAAAAATTTTTATAGAAAAGGGTGCAGCACCAGGAGAGGTCCCATGTCTGATCCGGCCCAAGGCGCTTCTGCAGTTCATGGGATCCGGTGTCGTTGCCCTGGTGACCGCGCCATCCTTCTCCTGTTGCACATGCCATATACCTCACATTGCTTCCACCCTCCACACCGCGCGCGGCTCGCACGTCACGGTGCCCCTCTTTTCTCGCGGCGGTCGCAGGGGATGGTGGCCCTTTTCATGCGACAATTACTTCCAAGTATGATTTTGTTCATGGAATATTAGGTTTTCGTTTGGAGATCGTGTGCCCTCGTGGCATGCCTCTTGATTTACCTTGTAATATGGAGTCCGCCATGCTGCTTTTGACTGCACTACCTCATGGCATGCCTCTTGGATTTACCTAGCAATATGGTGATCGCCATGGAATCCATCTTCTCAAACTTGTTTGGCCTATATATTGATGAGGTGGAATGAAGTTGGATTGCAGTGTGCGGATCGTGGATGTATCCAGCCGTGGGTGCCAAGGGTTTGGTTTGGTTTGGTTTGGTTTGGTTTGTTGGTTTGTTTAGTTTGGTTTGGTTTGGTTTGGTTTGGTTTGGTTTGGTTTGGTTTGGTTTAGTTTGGTTTGGTTTGGTTTAGTTTGTTTGTTGGTTTGGTTTGGTTTGGTTTGGTTTGGTTTGGTTTGGTTTGGTTTGGTTTAGTTTGGTTTGGTTTGTTTGTTGGTTTGGTTTGGTTTAGTTTGGTTTGGTTTGGTTTGGTTTTTGGTTTGGTTTGGTTGGTTTGGTTTGGTTTGGTTTGGTTTGGTTTAGTTTGGTTTGGTTTGGTTTGGTTTGGTTTGGTTTGGTTGGGTTTGGTTTGGTTTGATTTGGTTTAGTTTGGTTTGGTTTGGTTTGGTTTGGTTTGGTTTGGTTTGGGGAGTTTGGGGTTTGGTTTGGTTTGGGGGGTTTGGTTTGGTTTGGGGTTTGGAGTGGTATGGTGAGCTACCTGTTGACTACCTATTTGCCTACCGTTGTTGACTACCTATTTGTCCTATGGTCTCCTCTCTCTTACCCACTTGAGACCACAAGCAGTTTTTAATCGTTTCCAAGTCAAGGAAACACTGCTTTCTCATCTTGCACCCATGTGTCTTTCAAACTAATGAGGATGATTTGGTCATCTTAGTGTTGGGTCTCTCTCTTTGAGGCGATGGGCTCATCCAAGCCGGCAAAGGAGTCAAATTGATTATGCAACAAGGGTGTTGAGGCCAAACACTTTGTGTTCCTCATCATTCATGATGTTTATCAATCTATTCGGCTTGGTCTTCACTTTGGGGTGGGCTCTTTTCGGCCCTATTGCGGGAGGTTGAAACAAATGTGAAAATAAGAGGCAACATATTCAACTTTTCAACTGCCGGATATTTGATTGTGCAAGACTAGTTTCAGCGAGACTCGAATAGCGGTTAATTGTCATAATGATAGTGTAACTCTATCAAATGAGTGCCATCGTCATAGTGGACTTAAATAAAGTAAATTGTCGTTGTTCTGTCTTGTTAGCATGCATAAAATTGGAGCCGAAAAGGGGAAAAGAGTTTGCAAAGAACTCTCTAGAAGAGAAGAAGAAGAAGAAGAATTTTTTAAGTCCACTAAGACGGATTTTTCATAACACACATATATAGAGACTAGAATGAAATTTAACTATTATGAGGTGGTAACTTAAATAAAAGAATTTTTATAGAAAAGTGCGGGACTTGGGAGGTCACCCATCCCGATCTTGATCCGCGCTTGTGAGTTCGATGGGATCCGGTGTCGTTGCCCACTATGAGCACGCTCCTTCTCCTGTTGCACATGCCATATACCTCACATTGCTTCCACCTCCACGCGCGGCCTCGCCATCACGGTGCCCCTCTTTCGCGCGGTCGCAGGGATGGTGGCCCTTTTCATGCCGACAATTACTTCCAAGTATGATTTTGTTCACGGAATATTAGGTTTTCGTTTGGAGATCGTGGTGCCCTCGTGGCATGCCTCTTGATTACCTTAATATGGGAGTCCGCCATGCTTTTACTTTTACCTCATGGCATGCCTCTTGGATTTACCTAGCAATATGGTGATGCCATGGGAATCCATCTTCTCCAAACTTGTTTGGCCTATATATTGATGAGGTGGAATGAAGTTGGATTGCGGTGTGCGGATCGTGGCGGATGTATCATGGCATGGGCGTAGAGTGCCAAAAAGGGGTTTGGTTTGGTTTGGTTTGGTTTGGTTTGGTTGGTTTGGTTTGGTTTAGTTTGGTTTGGTTTGGTTTGGTTTGGTTTGGTTTAGTTTGGTTTGGTTTGGTTTGGTTTGGTTTGGTTTGGTTTAGTTTGGTTTGGTTTGGTTTGGTTTGGTTTGGTTTGGTTTGGTTTGGTTTGGTTGGTTTGGTTTGGTTTGGTTTGGTTTGGTTTGGTTTGGTTTGGTTTGGTTTGGTTTGGTTTAGTTTGGTTTACTTGGTTTGGTTTGGTTTAGTTTGGTTTGGTTTGGTTTGGTTTGGTTTGGTTTGGTTTGGTTTGGTTTGGTTTGGTTTGGTTTGGTTTGGGTTTGGTTTGGTTTAGTTTGGAGGTTTGGAGTTTGGAGTTTGGTTTGGTTTGGTTTGGTTTGGTTTGGGGGGTTTGGTTTGGTTTGGTTTGGTTTGGTTTGGAGTTTGGTTTGGTTTGGGGGGTTTGGTTTGGTTTGGTTTGGAGGGGATGCCTAGACTAACACTGTTGTTGACTACATTTGTTAAGGTTTTCTCTCCCTTACCCACTAAGCAAGCAGTTTTTCATCGTTTGGATTGTGCTTCCTCTCTATCTTGCACCCATGTGTCTTTCAACTATGGGGATGATTGTCATCTTGTGTTACTCTCTCTTGGGGCGATAGATATCATCCAAAGCGACAAGGTCAATTTGCAGTTATGCAACAAGGGTGTTGAGGTAAGAACACTTTGTTCCTCTGTCCCATTCATGATGTTTATCAATCTATCGATCTTCACTTTGGGGTGGGTTTTCTCTTTTCAATTATTGGAGGTTGCTTGAAACAAATGTGGAAATAAGGCATAACATATTCCTTTTCAACTGCATTTGAAAACACTAGTTTCAGAGACTCGAATAGCGGTTTGTCATAATGCCCTTGGTGTAACTCTATCAAATAGTGCCATGGAATCAAATCCTTAGTGGACTTAAATAAAGTAAATTGCGTTGTTCTATGTTGGCATGCATAAAATTGGAGACGAAAAGGGAAAGAAGAGTTTGCAAGAACTCTCTCTAGAAGAAGAAGAAGAAGAAGAAGAATTTTATTTAAGTCCACTAAGGACGGATTTTTGTCATGCTGATCAAATATAGAGAGACTAGAATGAAATTTAGCTGCTATTATGATGGTAACAAAAATAAAAGAATTTTATAGAAAAAGTGCGACAGGACTTGGTCACCCATCCCGATCGATCCGGCCCAAGGTCTGATGGGATCCGGTGTCGTTGCCTGGACGCCGCACGCTCCTTCTCCTGTTGCATGCCTCACACATTGCTTCCACCCTCACAGCGCGCTCGCCGTCACGGTGCCCCTCTTTTCTCAGGGCGGTCGCGGGATGGTGGCCCGTGCGACAATTACTTCCAAGTATGATTTTGTTCACGGAATATTAGGTTTTCGTTTGGAATCAGCGGTGCCCTCGTGGCATGCCTCTTGATTTACCTTGTAATAGAGTCCATCTTGCTGCACTACCTCATGGCATGCCTCTTGGATTTACCTAGCAATATGGTGATACGCCAGAATCCATCTTCCAAACTTGTTTGGCCTATATATTGATGAGGTGGAATGAAGTTGGATTGCTGTGGATGTGGCGGATGTATCATGGCAGCCGGCAGTGTAAGGGGTTTAGTTTGGTTTAGTTTGGTTTGGTTTAGTTTGGTTTGGTTTGGTTTAGTTTGGTTTGGTTTGGTTTGGTTTGGTTTGGTTTGGTTTGGTTTAGTTTGGTTTGGTTTGGTTTGGTTTAGTTTGGTTTGGTTTGGTTTGGTTTGGTTTGGTTTGGTTTGGTTTGGTTGGTTTGGTTTGGTTTAGTTTGGTTTGGTTTGGTTTGGTTTGGTTTGGTTTGGTTTGGTTTGGTTGGTTTGGTTTGGTTTGGTTTGGTTTGGTTTGGTTTGGTTTGGTTTGGTTTGGTTTGGGTTTGGTTTGGTTTGGTTTGGTTTGGTTTGGGGGGAGTTTGGTTTGGTTTGGGGAGGAGGGTGAGGGTGGTTTGGATTTGGAAGTGGGGAGTGGTTTGGTTTGGTTTGGGTTTGGTTTGGGTTTGGGGGGTTTGGTTTATGGTTGGGGGGTTTGGTTTGGGGTGAGCTAATATTTGACTACCTATTTGCCTACCGTTGACTACCATTTGAGGTCTCCTCTCTCTCTTACCCACTAAGTGTGCAGTGCATCGAAGTGCGGTTTGTGCTTCCTCTCTATCTTGACCCATGTGTCTTTCAAGCCTAATGAGGATGATTACGGGTCATCTTTGTTGGGTCTCACTATTACATAGATGGAATCAAAGCCGAAAGGGAATTTGCGGATTATGCACTGTTGAGGAAGAGTGTAAATTCATGATGTTTATCAATCTATTCTGAGCTTGGTCTTCACTTTGGGGTGCTGTATTAGGAGGTTGCTTGAAACAAATGTGAAATAAAATAACATATTCAATCAAGCGGATATTTGATTGTGAAGACTAGTTTCAGGCACTAATGATTGTGTCTTAATGCCCTTGTAACTCACATCAAGAGTGCCATGAAATCATCTTAGTGGACTTAAATAAAGTAAATTGTCGTTGTTCTGCATTGTTAGCATGCATAAATTGGAGATAAAGGGGAAGAAGAGTTTGCAAAGAACTCTCTGAAGAAGAAGTTTATTTAAGTCCACTAAGGTGATTTTGTCATGGCATTGACACATATATAGAAGACTTGAAATTTAAGCGCTATTATGGTGGCGTCTTAAAATTTTTATAGAAGCGGGACTTGGAGGTCACCATCCGATATGGCCAAGTCTGCGGAGTTCTGGGATCGGTGTCGTTGCCACACCGCTGCAGCTCCTTCTCATTGCACCCGCCACTGCTTCCACCCTCACATGCGCCCCGCCTGCGTCACGGTGCCCCTCTTTCTCGCGGCGGTCGAGGATGGTGGCCTTTTTCATGCACGACAATTACTTCCAAGTATGATTTTGTTCCGGAATATTAGGTTTTCGTTTGGAGATCAGCGGTGCCCTCGGCATGCCTCTTGATTACCTTGTAATATGAGTCCATGCTTTTTTTGCACTACCTCATGGCATGCCTCTTGGATTTACCTAGCAATATGGTAATGCCATGAGGAATCCATCTTCTCCAAACTTGTTTGGCCTATATTGATGAGGTGGAATGAAGTTGGATTGCGTGTGCGGATCGTGGCGGATGTATCATGGCAGGCGGTAGTAGAAAAAAAGGGTTTAGTTTGGTTTGGTTGGTTTGGTTTGGTTTGGTTTGGTTTGGTTTGGTTTGGTTTGGTTTGGTTTGGTTTGGTTTGGTTTGGTTTGGTTTGGTTTGGTTTGGTTTGGTTTGGTTTGGTTTGGTTGGTTTGGTTTGGTTTGGTTTAGTTTGGTTTGGTTTGGTTGGTTTAGTTTGGTTTGGTTTGGTTTGGTTTGGTTTAGTTTGGTTTGGTTTGGTTTGGTGGTTTAGGGTTTGGTTTGGTTTGGTTGGTTTGGTTTGGAGTTTGGGGTGGAAGGTTTGGTTTGGTTTGGGGTTGGTTTGGTTTGGGGTTTGGTGGAAGTTTGGTTTGGGGAGGGAGAGAGGGTGGAAGAATGAGGGAGGTGAATTTGGAGGGGGTTTGGGGAGGGAGGGGGGTGAGCTATGTAGACTACCAGCCTACCAGTGACAATTTGCTAGGTCTCCTCTCTTTAACAGTGAGAATGGGTTTTGTTTCTCCCAGAAACATGTATTCTCTATCTTGCAGTGTCTTTCAAGCCTAATGAGGATGATTTGTCATCTTGTGTTGCTCACTAATTGAGATGAATAAAGCAGACAATGAATAAGTTATGCAACAATTGAGGCCGAACACGTTCCAACTTCAATTTATTCTATGGCACTTGGTCTTCAGTGGGCTCTCAAAAGGCAGTTGCTTAACAAATGGGAAATCAGATTCAACTCTCAACAACGGATATTTGATTGTGCCCTAGTAGCGAGAGATAGAATAATTTGTCATAATGCCTTTGTAACTCTATCAAATGAGTGCCGGAGTCCTTAGTGGACTTAAATAAAGTAAAGAGGTTCTGTGAGAAGCATGCATAAAATTGGAGAGAAGAATGCGATCTAGAAGAAGAAGAAGAAGAAGATTTAAGTCCACTAAGGACGGATTTGATCCGGCACATATATAGAGACTAGAATGAAATTTAAGCACTATTATGAGAGAATTTAAAATAAAAATTTTATAGTGCCAGGACTTGAGGTCATATCCATCTTGATCCGGCCAGCTTAACTGAGTTGATGGGATCCGGTGTCGTTGCCTGTATGCGCACCCATTCTCTGTTGCATGCCATATACCTCACACATTGCTTCCACCCTCCACCAGCGCGCGCCCCGCCGCGTCACGGTGCCCTCTTTTCTCGCGCGGGTCGCGGGGGATGGTGGCCCTTCATGCGACAATTACTTCCAAGTATGATTTTGTTCATGGAATATTAGGTTTTCGTTTGGAGATCGGTGCCCGTGGCATGCCTCTTGATTTTGTAATATGGAGTCCATGCTTGCACTACCTCATGGCATGCCTCTTGGATTTACCTAGCAATATGGTGATGCCATGGAATCCATCTTCTCAAACTTGTTTGGCCTATATATTGATGAGGTGGAATGAAGTTGGATTGCGGAGTGTGGATCGTGGCGGATGTCATGGCACTTGGCGAGGCGTGGGTGCCAAAAAGGGGTTTGGTTTGGTTTGGTTTGGTTTAGTTTGGTTTGGTTTGGTTTGGTTTGGTTTGGTTTGGTTTGGTTTGGTTTAGTTTGGTTTGGTTTGGTTTGGTTTGGTTTGGTTGGTTTGGTTTAGTTTGGTTTGGTTTGGTTTGGTTTGGTTTGGTTTGGTTTGGTTTAGTTTGGTTTGGATTTGGTTTGGTTGGTTTAGTTTGGTTTAGTTTGGTTTGGTTTGGTTTGGTTTGGTTTGTATTTGGTTTGGTTTGGTTTGGTTTGGTTTAGTTTGGTTTGGTTTGGTGAGTTTGGTTTGGTTTGGTTTGGTTTGGTTTGGATTTGGAAGTTTGGTTTGGTTTGGTTGGAGTTTGGTTTGGTTTGGTTTGGGGTTGAGGGTTTGGAGTTTGGGGGGTTTGGTTTGGAGGGGGGGGTTTGGGGGGGGTTCAAGCCTACCAGACATATTTGCCTCCGTTGTTGACTATATGTATGGTCTCCTCTCTCTGAGAAGACCACACTTTTTGATCGTTTAAGGACTCCTCTCAGGGATGTGTCTTTCAAGCCTAATGAGGATGATTGGGTCGTCTGTCTCATAGTCTCGAGACGATGAATGCTTCATAAAGCCCGGAAAATATTTGAGATCAACAAAGTTGAGGAGAAGTGTTCCTACATTCATGAAATGTTTATCAATCTATTCTGACGACGGTCTTCACTTTGGGGTGGGCTCTCACGAATTGCGGGATTGCGAAACAAATGTGAAATAAGAGATAACATATTCAACTTTTCAAACGGATATTTGATTGTGCTTCACAGACTAGTTTCAAAAGAGACTAGAATAAGTTTGTCATATGACAGTGTAACTCTATCAAATGAGTGCCATGGCGAAATCCGTCCTTAGTGGACTTAAATAAAGTAAATTGAGTTGTTCTGCGGTTGTTATGCATAAAAATTGGAGACGAAAGAAGAGTTTGCGAACTCTCTAGAAGGAAGAAGAAGAAGAATTTAAGTCCACTAAGGACGGATTTTTGTCATGTGATCCGACACATATATAGAGACTAGAATGAAAGCGCTATTATGAGGCGGTAAAAATAAAAATTTTTTGAAAGGGTGCGGAGGACTTCGGAGGTCACCCATCCCGATCCGATCCAAGGCTTAGCGGTTGATGGGATCGTGTCGTTGCATGGTACCTGCGCTCCTTCTCTGTTGCACATATACCTCACATTGCCTCCACGCGGCCTCGCCGTCACGGTTCTCTCGCGGTCGCAGGATGGTGGCCTTTTTCATGCCCGACAATTACTTCCAAGTATGATTTTGTTCTTTGGAATATTAGGTTTTCGTTTGGAGATCAGTGCCCTCGTGGCATGCCTCTTGATTACCTTGTAATATGGGGTCGCCATCTTTTTTTTGCACTACCTCATGGCATGCCTCTTGGATTTACCTAGCAATATGGTGATGCCATGGAATCCATCTTTCCAAACTTGTTTGGCCTATATATTGATGAGGTGGAATGAAGTTGGATTAATGTGAGATCGTGATGTATCATGGCACTTAGGCGGCCGTGGTGCCAAAAAGGGTTTGGTTTGGTTTAGTTTGGTTTGGTTTGGTTTGGTTTGGTTTGGTTTGGTTTGGTTTGGTTTGGTTTGGTTTGGTTTGGTTTGGTTTAGTTTAGTTTAGTTTGGTTTGGTTGGTTTGGTTTGGTTTGGTTTGGTTTGGTTTGGTTTGGTTTGGTTTGGTTTGGTTTGGTTTGGTTTGGTTTGGTTTGGAGTTGGTTTGGTTTGGTTGGTTTGTTTGGTTTGTTTGATTTGAGTTTGGTTTAGTTTGGTTTAGTTTGGAGAGTTTGGGGTTTGGTTTAGTTTGGGGTTTGGTTTGGAGTTTGGTTTGGTGAGGTTTGGTTTGGTTTGGTGAGTTTGGAGTTTGGTTTGGAGAGGGTTTGGTTTGGTTTGGTGGTTTGGTTTAGTTTGGGGTTTGGTTTGGTTTGGTTTGGAGAGTGGTGGTTTGGTTTGGGGTTTGGTTTGGTTTGGTGAGCTATGCCTACCATTTGACTACATTGCCTACCTTTTTTGTTGTTGACTACTATTTGTTATGTCTTCTCTTTATGCGAAGATACAAGCGGTTTTATCTTCAAGTGAAACACATGTTTCTCTATCTTAGATGTGTCTTTCAAGTAATGAGGATGATTAGTCATCTTTATTTGTCTCCATCTCGGATTGAGGCTTGCTACATCAAAGCCGACAAAGGATCACATTATGCAACAAGTGTTGAGAAGAACACTTTGTGTTCCTCTGTCCCATTCATGATGATCAATCTATCAAATGACTTGGTCTTCACTTTGGGGTGACTCTTTTCTGACCCATTAGCGGAGGTTGCTTGAAACAAATGTAAATAGCCATATTCAACTTTCAACTGCGATATTTGATTGTGCTTCACACTAGATTTCAAGCGAAAGAATAGCGGTTAAGTCATAATGTTATAACTCTATCAAATGAGTGCCTGAATCAGTCCTTAGTGGACTTAAATAAAGTAAATTGTAAGTTCTATCATTGTTAGCATGCATAAAATTGGAGACAAGAAGAGTTTGCAAACCTCTCTAGAAGAAGAAGAAGAAGAAGAAGAATTTTATTTAAGTCCACTGTAACATGTGGCACACATATATGAGACTGAAGAAATCGCTATTATGGTGGCGTAGCTTAAAATGAATTTTATAGAAAAGTGCGACCAGGACTTCGGGAGGTCACCCATCGATCTTGATCCAGGCGTTCTCGGTTGATGGGATCCTTTCGTTGCCTATGACCGCTGCGCTCCTTCTCCTTGCACATGCCATATACCTCACACATTGCTTCCACCCTCCACACGCGCACCCCTCGCCGTCACGGTGCCTCCCTCGCGGGCGGTCGCGGGGATGGTGGCCTTTTCATGCGACTTACTTCCAAGTATGATTTTGTTCCGGAATATTAGGTTTTCGTTTGGAGATCGTGGTGCCCTCGTGGCATGCCTCTTGATTACCTTATGGGAGTCCATCCATGCTTTTGACGCACTACCTCATGGCATGCCTCTTGGATTTTAGCAATATGGTAGTCGCCATGGGAATCCATCTTCTCAAACTTGTTTGGCCTATATATTGATGAGGTGGAATGAAGTTGGATTGCAGTGTGCGGATCGTGGCGGATGTATCATAGCAAGGCGAGCCGTGAGTGCCAGGTTTGGTTTGGTTTGGTTTGGTTTGGTTTGGTTTGGTTTGGTTTGGTTTGGTTTGGTTTGGTTTGGTTTGGTTTGGTTTGGTTTGGTTTTTGGTTTGGTTTGGTTTGGTTTAGTTTGGTTTGGTTTGGTTTGGTTTGGTTTGGTTTGGTTTGGTTTGGTTTGGTTTGGTTTGGTTTGGTTTGGAGTTGGTTTGGTTTGGTTTGGTTTGGTTTGGTTTGGTTTGGTGAGCTATGCCTACCTATTTGACTACCTGTTGCCTACCTTTTTGTTGTTGACTACCTATTTGTCCTATACAGTGTCTCTCTCTCCCTTACCCACTAAGGCGAAGACCTACAAGCAGTTTTGCATCGTTTCCAAGTCAAGACACATGCTTCCTCTATCTTAGCACCCATGTGTCTTTCAAGCCTAATGAGGATGATTACGGTCATCTTCGTGTTGGGTCTCGAGTCTCGATTGAGGCCCGATAGATGCTACATCAAAGCCGACAAAGGAGTCAATTTGCAGTTATGCAACAAGGGTGTTGAGGCGAAGAACACTTTGTGTTCCTCTCATCCCATCATGATGTTTATCAATCTATTCGACTTGGTCTTCACTTTGGGGTGGGTTTTCTCTTTTGACCTATTATTGCGGAGGTTGCTTGAAACAAATGTGGGAAATAAAGGCATAACATATTCAACTTTTCAACTGCGGATATTTGATTGTGCTTCACTAGTTTCAAGCGAGACTCGAATGGCGTTGGTGTCATAATGCCCTTAGCAACTCTATCAAATGAGTGCCATGGCGGAAATCCGTCCTTAGTGGACTTAAATAAAGTAAATTATCGTTGTTCTATACGTTGTTAGCATGCATAAAATTGGCGAAAGGGGAAAGAGAGTTTGCAAAGAACTCTCTCTAGAAGAAGAAGAAGAAGAAGAAGAATTTTATTTAAGTCCACTAAGGACGGATTTTTTTCATGGCATCCGACACATATATAGAGAGACTAGAATGAAATTTAACTGCTATTATGAGGCGTAGCTTAAAATAAAGGAATTTTATAGAAAAGTGCAGCCGGGACTTCCGGAGGTCACCCATCCGATCTTGATCCGGCCCAAGGCTTGCTGAGTTCGATGGGTGAGTGGGTTGTCGATGGTATGACCGCACACGCTCCTTCTCCTGTTGCACATGCCATATACCTCACACATTGCTTCCACCTCCACATGGCGCGGCCTCGCCGTCACGGTGCCCCTCTTTTCTCGCGGGTCGCGAGGATGGTGGCCCTTTTCATGCACGACAATTACTTCCAAGTATGATTTTGTTCACGGAATATTAGGTTTTCGTTTGGAGATCAGCGGTGCCTCGTGGCATGCCTCTTGATTACCTTGTAATATGGGAGTCCGCCATGCTGCTTTGCACTACCTCATGGCATGCCTCTTGGATTTACCTAGCAATATGGATAGCCATGGAATCCATCTTCTCAAACTTGTTTGGCCTATATATTGATGAGGTGGAATGAAGTTGGATTGAGTGTGCGATCGTGGCGGATATCATGGCATGGCGAGGCCGTAGAGTGCCAAAAAGGGTTTTTTGGTTTGGTTTGGTTTGGTTTGGTTTGGTTTGGTTTGGTTTGGTTTGGTTTGGTTTGGTTTGGTTTGGTTTGGTTTGGTTTGGTTTGGTTTGGTTTGGTTTGGTTTGGTTTGGTTTGGTTTGGTTTGGTTTGGTTTGGTTTGGTTTGGTTTGGTTTGGTTAGTTTGGTTTAGTTTGGTTTGGTTTGGTTTGGTTTGGTTTGGTTTAGTTTGGTTTGGTTTGGTTTGGTTTGGTTGGTTTGGTTTGGTTTGGTTGGTTTGGTTTGGTTTGGTTTGGTTGGTTTGGTTTGGTTTGGTTTGGTTTGGTTTAGTTTGGTTGGTTTGGTTTGGTTTGGTTGGTTTGGTTTGGTTTGGTTTGGTTGGTTTGGTTTGGTTTGGTTTAGTTTATTTGGTTTGGTTTGGTTTATTTGGTTTGGTTTGGATTTGGTTTGGTTTGGTTGGTTTGGTTTGGTTTGGTTTGGTTTGGTTTGGTTTGGTTTGGTTTGGTTTGGTTTGGTTTGGTGAGCTATACTTCCTGTTGACTACCTATTTGCCTACCTGTTGTCACCTATTTGTCCTATCTGGTCTTCTCTCTTACCCACTAAAGACCTACAGTTTTTGCATCGTTTCAAACTGGAAAGTGCTTCCTCTATCTTCACTTGTCTCAAGCCTAATGAGGATGATTGTCATCTTAGTGTTCTCAGTCTGTTGAGGCCCGATAGATGCTACATCAAAGCCACAAAAGGTCAATTTATGCAACAAATGTTGAGGCGAAGAACACTTGTGTTCCTCGCATTCATGATGTTTATCAATCTATTCACGACACTTGGTCTTCACTTTGGGGTGGGTTTTCTCTTTCGACCCTATTATTGCGGAGGTTGCTTGAAACAAATGTGGGAAATAAAGCATAACATATTCAACTTTTCAACTGCGGATATTTGATTGTGCTTCAAGACTAGTTTCAAAAGACTCGGAATAGCGGTTAATTGTCATAATGCCCTTAGTGTAACTCTATCAAATGAGTGCCATGGCGAATCGTCCTTAGTGGACTTAAATAAAGTAAATTATCGTTGTTCTGATTGTTAGCATGCATAAAATTGGAGACGAAAAGGGGAAAGAAGAGTTTGCAAAGAACTCTCTCTAGAAGAAGAAGAAGAAGAAGAAGAATTTTATTTAAGTCCACTAAGGACGGATTTTGTCATGCTGATCCGACACATATATAGAGACTAGAATGAAATTTCGCTATTATGGTGGCGTAGCTTAAAATAAAAGGAATTTTATGAAAAGTGCAACCAGGACTTCCGGAGGTCACCCATCCAGTCATCCGGCCCAAGGCGCTGAGTTCTGGGGGATCCGGTGTCGATGGGATCGTTGCCGCATATGTGCCCTCCTTCTCCTGTTGCACATGCCATATACCTC
>VJWM01000356.1:0-41428 GCA_010909165.1 Anthoceros angustus | reverse complement strand
GCATAAAGTTGGGATAACACCATAATGTTCTTTCAGATAATAAGCGAGGCGGCGTTTCCCACTTTATACAAATCCACCGAACTTGTTTATTGCCAAGCTATGCGGTGGACATGTACGGAGCTGGAAGGCAAGACCACGGTTTTGGATACGATGGGTAGAATGGGAGCACCATGGATGTGGCTTGGCGAGGTGGGGATAAGCATTCTTGGACAAATGGAAAAGCATTGGTTACACCACGGTTACTCCCATAGTGTGAGGACGGCTCTTTTCAAAGCAAAAACTAGCATAGTGGACAGGGCGTGGACATGACCATGTACGATGTTGCTGGCATTCTGTTGGCGCCGTGGTGTATTGCAAAATGTGTGGCTTCAAGGTGCATATCCACGGTGCCACAGATCCTCTTTCACATGGGCGTCCCGGATGCGCCAGCGAGTGGAAAGAATGTTCCGGTACTCCTTAGTGTATTCATGGATGCTAGTTCATATGGCTTCTGCATCAAGAAATCACGTTAAGTTCTGATGTCAATTTTGGTGGAAGTTGTTTGACTAAATGACACATGAAGAGGGCGCATGTCTCTTGCACGAAGGTGGTGCATGTCTCTTGCTTGAAGGTGGTGCATCTCTCTTGCACGAGGGTGTTGTGGAGTCTTTGGTTGCGGCTCACTTCTGTGCCGTTCCTAACTCTTGCTATGATTTATGTGAGGCACGAAGCAAGTTAGTGCGACTTGGGGAACCGTGGCTTGTGTCTCTCTCTGCGCCCGGTGGCTCTGTGAATTTGTCAATGGCACTCGCTTACAATGTGAATTTGTCAATGGCTTTGGGCGGTAGGCGTATACTAGCGTGCAAGATCGCTTTGCAATGGACCTTGTATATGAGACTCGTTGTGAATTTGGTGTAAAAGCGTGGGAGGGATCCGGCCTTGTCATACATTTTACAACATACAAGTGCTTTACAGCGGCATGTTGTAAATTAGACTATGTTGTAAATTAAGTGGGAGGATCTTGGCCTCTCTTAAGCGTTTACAATGTCTGAGGTTTGCAATGGATCGTGTTGTAAATTAGATTAGGTTATGCGTATGTTGTAAAACATGAGAGGCTGATCTGGCCGTCTCAAACAGCGTACAATTGGGCTTTACAGCGGACGTGTTGTAAAACACGGTCCGTTAAAAGCAATTAATCTTTGTCTTTAGGTGGCCGTCGGAGAGAGGCGGGAGGAGGTCGGAGAAGGCGGGAGGAGGTGGTGATCGGACGAGGTGTGTTTGGGTATACCTCTTCACTCCCACTTGTTGATCATTTTGGAAAGTGATGCTCAACAACGGATCATCTCCGTCCTTGTAGGATGGAGTCGGGTGAAAACTGCGAGATGCATTGCGTTCGGTGCGTTCGCCCCGACTCCTCGCTTGGTATATATTCGGCGTGCGGTGAGAAACCAGTCCTCACCGGGCGTTATATTCCTCTTCTTCATCTTCACGCTCTGTGCAATTGGAGAAGGGGTTGTGGAAGCGTAACACGTCGAGATGTCGTCCTCCTCTGGGATGCGAACCCCGCCGGAGACTCCCTAGGCGCTGCGGCAAGCAAGGCGGCTAGGACAACCTGCCTCCTCTGCTGCAAGGGACCCGGCCCGACACTGCTGCGGAAGCTCGAGCCGACCAAGCGGGGCGCCCCTCCACAGCTGTGGTCTTTGAGGACTAGGCGCGAGGCCATAATCGCGGAGGACATGGGAGGTCCTCCATTGCGGCGCTTAGCTTCCACAATTTCTCCCACGCGTGCCCCTCGCCACTGCAAAGAGGGGCTCGGGGCCTCTGACCGGGCTGAGGCTATGTCTGACGGAGGAGGTGAGGCCCTCACGGCCTCGAATTTCCCTCGAGGTAACCACGATAAGGATGTGAAGATTGTGAGCCTAGGCAGCGCGTGACCGAGGCTCTCCTATCTGTATCGATGCAAGCATCTTGATGCAGTCATGAAGCGGATCAGTGCGTGGTTCTGACTATGTTCCCGGTCATGTTGTAAGTCGCTCTGATTAAGTGACGGGTTTTGCTTCATCTCTGCTCCTACTCCCACTCGCTCTAAAGCTATCTAATTGCTTTGTGTCTTGCGGGATCATCTTGAGGATTGAGGAGGATTGTTCCTCCCGAAGATTACATGTGCGGTGAGGACTCCGATGCTGAGGCCTCCGGTCCCTCCATTCGGAGAATCCAAAGGAAGAGTCCTCAGGCCGGCGGCAGGGGGATTAGGTAGCAGGGCATGTAGGCTAGTTGGGGTTAGATAGGAAAGTTCGGACTCTCTAACCCCATTTATGCTTCTCGTGCGTCTTTTGAAAGAGCTTTCGTTAATATATCTACTGAGGTTTTCTTGTAGGCACATACTCCAGTTGGCGCCAGCTGCGTTTGGGATGTGTTTGAGCTCGGAAGTGAGATCAAGATTACGGAAGTGAGATGAGGAGTCAAAGTGAGCTCCTCTTCACCGAGGTCGATTTTTAAATTAAAAGAATATGCATTAAATCAACATGTTAATCAATTACATCCGAAATGTATATTAAAGAACAGATAAATGAGTTCTAAAAGTGAGTTTTAAATAAACTCAAAGACATCTAATGGACCTAACCAAGCGTTGTGACCTTATTAATCTCACTTAAGCTAACCAAACGTGCCTAAATATAATAAGCATATGTACGAATACTCTTTAACACTCCCACTTGTAATGATTTAAGTGTCGTTCGGCGCGATGCCGCGCTAGTCCTCGTGACGTTACTTCAGCGTGTTCGTCCCAAAGACATCTGCAGTTGCGCTCCACGTTCTCGGTGAGCATGATGAGTTCTGGTGGTGATGCCGCCGCTTACATAAAACTCAGTTGGTTCTTGTCTCTTGCATTTATTCGAGCTGGAGCGTAGGATCTCGTGCCTTCTCTTCATCATGTCTTCTGGTTCTGATTCCGATGCTCCCAAGCACCGCCGCCGTGACAAGCGTGACGCCCTAGGAAGATTTGCGACTAAGACAACTACTGATCAAAAGCGGGAGGCTTCTTGGCAGCGAGCCATCGGCGGGCAAGGACAACCAAAAGGTCTTGGGCGGCCTTTGAACTTTCTTTTGACAATATATGGACACTCATGAGTCTTCTCCGCCAATCGGATACACCCTCCGGTGAGTTACAACCTTGATTTTGCTTACTCGAAGATGGCCCGGCGGTGCCACCGAAGTTCCCAAAGCCAAGCACGCTTCATGAAGACTCATATTGTCACTTGTGGGTCCTTTGAGCATCCTTGCTCACCTCTCCTATTTGGTGTGGGTCGGTCTTCTTGGGCGAATCTGCGTGAAGGTCGGTGTGAGAACATCCACATCCATGTCGGCCCGCGTGGGTAGCTAGCTGTTTGTGCTGACAAGTCCTTTTATTCTGTTATCTTTGCGGGATTACTTACAATCTTCTTGTTTCTCGGTTTACATCGAGTCTACTCGAGACTCGGGGACGAGGCTAAGAAGGAAGAAAATGAAAGTTGAAGAAACCCTCTCGAGAGACATCACGGCTTTCACGGAGATCATCACTGGTGGTCTGCATAACCCTTACCCAATAGAAGATGAGTCTCCTTAGAATCCCAGGGTGGAGCGAGATAGACTTTGGATACTCCATTTTGATGGCTAGTCAAGGTGTTCTAGGCTAGGTTTCTTGTTAGATTGTCTTGGATGAGAAGCTCTCCCATACCAAGACCAATGTGCTTGTTGTGAGCATCTCTTAAAGCCTTTGTAAATGTATGCCGGGTTTTCTTGAGTTGAGACATCAGTTCAATCTTTCCTTACGCTGCAGTCCTCCGATGTAATGGTATTCCACCTCCACGTGTTTCGTTCGTGCATGGAACACTTGGATTCTTAGCTAAAACCATCGAACCTTGGTTGTCGGTTTGTATTGTGGTACAAGTTGGGATCGGGATGCCTAACTCCTTAAGCATGACACCAAACTACCTCTTTTCTCGATCGGTACACGATACTACGCCGAAAAAGGTAGAAAATTTTTTTGCTTGACCAGCAAACCGGCCTAATTGTAATCGGGTAACGAGATCGATTTTACGCTATCAATATCGCATAATCAGTCGATAAAGACTTCGGGTCCAATGCTTTTCCTTCTTGATACTTGCGTGATACCTAATGCTGTTCCTTTGTATCGAACACCTTAAGACTTGTCAATGCTCCGATCCTGGATTTTCCAAGCTGGGAGTACACTTAGAATAAGCTATTTCAAGTCTCGGTTACTAGCGTATATAAACTTGCCAACACCTTCATACTTTCGCCCTTCATTCTTTCTCATCACGTGTAGTTGGTGAGCCTTCTTGCTAAGTTTCGACACCGCCATGGGTGTTGATCGGGGCTTGGCATCCTTTAAACCCTGCTTCAACACAATCAAGAAGGTAACGTGGTTGAGTAAGAGTCATAACCCGTTGTTTTCTATCCTCTGAATGTGTATTCCAAGGCTCTGTAAGGGTCCCAAACGACATCTTAAACTTAGTGGCCAACACATCCAATGCTTGTTATAAAGGCTGTTATTCTTGGGTGATGTCGGATCGTCCACGTGCGCCGGATAGCATATAACCTCTCCTTTCGAGTATATGTATACTACATGCCGGCTCTTTGTGAATCCAAGCGTAAGTTCGTATCTAGGGTAGCATTCCATTTCATAGTCTTTAACCCATATAGACACTTGATCGACAGCATAGTTTGCTTTACCCTTCACTACATATCCGGTGTTCTGCATGTATATTTGTGTCTAATTTGCCGTATAAGAAATCTTTGACATCGCATTTGCAACTCATAATCGTAATATGTGGATATGGCAAGGATAATTCGAAGAGTGGACAACTTGACTCGGAGAAAGCGTTTCAAGATAGTCCAAGCGGGATCGAGAGAATCCCTTGCCACCAAGCACCTTATAGCGATCAAAGGTACCATCCTTCCTTTGGTTTGAAAACCCATTTGCATGAAACTAGCTCTGGGAGTAACTCCACTAGTTCCCATGTTCCGTTCTCCATTAATGAATCATACTGATTGAATTGCTTTTCCCATTCTTTGTGATCGTCATAGCGCCTCTTCATAGGATTGAGGCTCAATGGGATCAAGAAGTGGCGCATTGCGGTCACATAAGAAGAAGAAGCTCAATCCGAACGGTAGTAGTCGGGAGGTTGTCTTGGCGGGTGGATACCTTCTTGGTTCTTCAACAAGCTCAGCATCTAAGGTAGGCTCAGTCGGATCATCAATTTGTTCTGGAGGATGATGGTCTGTTGATCCTGATTATGAACATCTTGTTGTGCGGGTTCTCTGCTACATCATCAAAACCTCTTGAATCATCAATATCAGGATCTACCCCACCCACAGGGCAACATCCTCAGGAACAACTTGAGTGCCATGATGATCGGTCAAAGTGTGAATCTTGAAGCGCTGATGCCTCGTCGTCACCAAGAGAAGGATCCTGGGATACTCCCACTGAGGCCCAAGTGCTACCTTCATCAAAAGTAACGCTCCTAGCGTAGATAACTTTATTTTTAGGTACATCATAAAGTTTATATGCTTTGATGCCCTCTGTATAGCCTAACATCAGAAGTTTTCTGGCCTTGTCTAATAGCTTCTTTCTTTTCTCCTTAGGAACAAAGGCGTATGCTATACAACCAAAGATACGCAAGTGAAGTATGGATATGGCTACGCCAGAGCTTCATAAGGGTAAGACCAACTCAGTGGTAGGCGCTTTTGATATAGGTTGATGTCATAATGGCCTCCGCCCAATATGGCGGGAAGTGAGCATGATGTAGGAGAAGATGTCATCTCCTGGCAGCGTAAGATTGAGGCGCTCGGCCACGCCATTCGTTGAGGCGTGTAGACAGCATGGTGGCGTCCAATACCCTCGGTTAGCTGATCCCGAAACTCCTTTGAGGTAAACTCTCCCGTTATCGGATCTTAGGGTTTTAGTTGTTTTCGTCCACCTTTCAACATACTTGAGATATTCTTTAAAATCAAGCATTCACTCTTTTGCTTTAAGATGTAGGTTGTAACAAACCTTGTCTTGTCATCCTGTAAATGGAAATACTTGCCACCACCAATGGATTCTTGTGAGTGGTCACATAAGTCCGTATGAACAAGTTCCAAGACATCTGAAGCTCTGTGTGGTTCTTTGTTCTTAAAGGCTGCTTGATGCCGCTTTGAGAGAACACAAGACTCACACAAAGGAAGTGGCACCAGAGGACCTATCTGCCCATGCTGGTAAAGATCACTTACAGCTAATTTTTGTAATTTTGCTGAATGTGGGTGCCCTAATCGTAAATGCCATAGTTTTGACTTTTCTATTTGCTGTGCAGACGCATGAGTAGCATCCTTGGTCAAATGAGAAAATGGTATACTTCTATCTGTATGTAGACGGAACAAGTCCTTCTCAGAAGACCCAAAGGCAAGTACTCTAGTATGATTAAAGGCATCTAATACTTGACATTCTGTTTGAGTAAAGAGAATGTGACAGTGATTATCAGAATTCAGCTTTCTGACTGAAATGAGGTTACGTGTCATATCTGGTACATAGTACACATCATGCAACACTAATACATTTCCTGATGGAACAGTCAGTTCTATTGTTCCAATGCCAGGAGACACCAGGGATCTGTCATCCCCGTATCGTCTTGATCC
This sequence comes from Anthoceros angustus, assembly GCA_010909165.1. Lineage (NCBI taxonomy): Eukaryota > Viridiplantae > Streptophyta > Anthocerotopsida > Anthocerotales > Anthocerotaceae > Anthoceros > Anthoceros angustus. Next base: position 34,777 of record VJWM01000356.1, on the reverse strand, counting down.
TTAAGCGATTTGCGTTTGAAATGCTTTTCAGGCAAATATGGGCGTGTGTCTAAGTACCAATCTATGGTATACTTAACCTTTGTATTTCGACAAACAAGCGGTGACAAGGATGAACTTGTGGCAAGCATGTTGTACCAACCGTGAGGCGGAGGGGTTGGTTGCTTCTTAACAACCACGTGAGTCTCATGGTGAACCCTCCTTCAGTACACCACTGCTTTTCCTGCACTCACGCTCCCAATGACTAGGTAATTTGCACGAGTTGCAAGCTCCTGTCCTTTTGGGTTTTCTCTAGCTGGTTCCACGTCCTTGTGAACCACCACCTCTCGATCTTGCCCCCACCCAAGGGTCTTCCTCCTCCGTCCTCTGTTGGATGTATAGAGGGCTTCTTTTCGCTAAATGCATTAGATTTGCTTGCTTCCTCTTGCAATAAGGCTCCCACTAACTCTGTAGCTGGTTTCAGGGATTACACGATGCCTTTGCAAGTTTCTCGGTCTGAGTCTCGAGGCATTGAAGGAGGTCACAAATGTGACCAAGAGTGTAAGGATATGAGGAAGTAAAGTAAGTATCATCTTTAACAACCTCGTTTGAAGCACTTTCAAGTGGACACAAGTGTCCTAAAGTGTCCAAGGTGCTTTGATTGATTCTCCTTCTCTCATTTTACATAATTGTAAATTTCTCAAAGCATCATTTGACTTGTCGGTTGCTGCACTCAGTCTTGAAGTCTTTTCCATATTTGAGGTTGTACATCCAGTCATCTTAACATCTCGAGGTAAGACCACTCGATGAGGAACATAGCTGCCTCATCCTTTGCATCCCATGCATCAATTAACCTTTTTCTCAGCGTGTAGGTAATGTGGGAGGTGTGGGCCCGCCTTCTCTTCCCCAATGACTACCTTCCACAACTTCCTATTTTGTAAGGCCCTTTCATGGGATTACCCATATGTCGTAATCCCGGCCTCCAAACCTATCTTTCTCCTTGAACCCTTCCCACAAGCTAGATGAGGTATCTCTGCAGATGCCATTTTTCCTCTTTGGTATTTTTGGGTTAGCTCTCAAAATTACTAAGATTCGATGATGGCTTTGCGAGTTAGAAAGACTCAAGACTTCAAACATGTAATGCACATAGCTCGATTCTGATATGTTGTGAGAGTCACATCGACTACAGTCTAAGACTCTTGTTGTTGAATTCTGTTTATTTTACGATTTCTAATCCCACTTATTGTAAGCATATAGGCGATGGACAAAATTAGGACTTCCAAACATATATGTTTTTACTTGTTTTCGTTGCATGCTTACGGGCTACACCTCGTGCTGAGTTGCAAGCAAAGATGGTTTTAACAAGGTAAGAAGCTTGAAATCAAGTGACTTATCGCTCTTGCAAATCTCTCAAGTCTACCTTTGTAGGATACCTTGTGCATAATCTAAAGCGTGTGTCCACATGTTCGATGTGACTCAATCCTGTTCACTAAGCATGCAACAAGCGGTGGAGAGACATGCGTTGTTAGAAAACCTCTAGGGTTACCATTCCATCAAAGGCTCTCTGAACACGAACTTGGAGATTGTCGAGTTATTGGTGGAAGGGCAATCACCAAGTGGCATTCGAGGATAAATCACTTCAATCAAGGTATTGAAAGATTCCCTTACTTCAAGTGCAAGGGCAGTGGGTCTTGTATTGTAGCAATCCATTGGTCACATGTTGATGAAGGCGACCAGCAATTCGTTTCTTGCAGCTTGTGCTCCTTGCCTCCGGCGATTTTGAGGTTGTGGAATCCGCTCAATGACGAGGTTTGTGCCCGACCAATTGATTGGCCATTCATCCCAAATTTTGTGTTGTTAAATGTTCATTGTATTTATATAAATATGTCTAACAATCTACTGCAGTTAGGTAGTTGTCCTAATATATCTCACGAGATTGCTTTAAAAAACAATCCGGGAAAATCATGATCACTTCCTTGCCGAGGAATTGGATTTTATATAAATAAACAACACAAAATATGTTCTTAAAAGTTTTGTTTTCTTGATCAAGAAAACATTTTCTAAATCAAAAGAACAACAAAACTTACGTAAATGCATTCTTTTAAATGCATTAGAATATGCATCAAATCATGAAGATTCATATAACACCTCGATACCATTTTAAATTAAAAGAATATGCAGATTAAATCAACATGTTAATCAATTACATCTGAATATATTAAAGAACATTAATAAATGAGTTGAAAGTGAGTTTTAAATAAACTCAAAGACTCTTGGCGTAACCCCAAGCGTTGTGACCTTGTGAATCTTAAGTGAGATCAAGAGCGTGAAATATATCAGAGTAGTGTGAGCTCCTCTTTCACCACAAGATCCTTCAACCTTAGCGCTAAGGATCTAAATACTCCTATGTGTTTTTCGGGAATCACCTCAATCGCCATTACACTAATGACATTTAAATCACGCATCAGGTCCTTCAACCTCTTCCAGATCTGCGGTGACATTTCAACATTTCAACATGCCTCTACATTTCGGATGTTACGACTAACCATGCTTGAAATCCCTCAAGGTTTTTTCAGCACGGCATACTATGTAGATTATCGCAAGTGAAGGCCTATCGAAACTCTATACCTATTGCGTCTATTAGAAATTAGCTCGGCGAGCCGCTTGGCGCTGGATTAGCCATTTCATTAGGCCCGACTTTGTCTTTGCTAATATGCAAGAACTACATATCATTGTATTACAAATCTTTATATGTAGCACGCCAATCGTTGTCCTAGTGTATCTCCATTGGAATTGCGGTCGCAATCCAAAAGGAAGTACACTAGGATTCCTACCTAGATTATGCTATAAAATTTTCAAGTATACTCCACGGCCTAGGGTTGAACTCACTACTCCGCCATGGAGTAGCGAGATTGTATACATGTCTGACCGGGCCCTTGATGAGTCGGCCAATTTTACCCCTAGTCTACCTAACATGCATATATAGCCCTACATGCAATATCTAGAAAAGCGAATTCCCATGGTTCAAGGAAGTTGCCTTCCTCGGCCCTCGAAATAGGTTTCTATCTACATGCTACTTTCCCAAGGACCAAGGAACATCCTTCCGAAACCCCAAGACCAAGGACTAGGTTTCTATCTACATACCATTTTCCCAAGGACCAAGGAACATCCTTGAACCAAGACCAAGGACTCGAAATAGGCCTATCTACTACATCCTGACCAAGGACTGAGATCTACTTTCCCAAGGACCAAGGAACATCATTCAAACCTCAAGACCAAGGACTTGAGTCTGCTTTCTTCCCAAACCCCAAAGACCAAGGACTTGAGTCCTACCTATTTGAATAGATAGGACTACCGGACTCGTAGCGGACTTGAGCGGCCACCGCTTCGGTGACCACACCAAGTAACTGCCCCTCCCATCACCACTTCCTAGGACTCCCCTCTTGTGCGTGGGAAACTAGGCGAGGTAAGAGGAGCTCACGACATTCTGCAAGGAGTCCGTGAGGTCCTCGGTTAAACAACATGTTCAAGCCACTTGTTGGATGAGAAGCTTGTTTCTTTGAATATGGTGGGTCATTGTGCTTCTCCAAGTCGAGCTCTCCAAAGCCCGAGCCCGGGAGGTGTGCCGGATTGGATATGGGAGTCGTGACACCGTAACCATCAAAGACGTTATGTGAGTAGGGAAAGCTCGAGGCCGTTGGAGCTCAGAAAATCGTAGAAGATAGACTATTCTATTCCTCACCCCATCTTATATGTCGCTAAAACTTTGTGCGATAAGAAGGACATGGTTGTGGGATGACGCGTCATGATCTCACACAAACTTGAGTCAATCACATACTTGGGGAACCATATCTTGTATGTATCCGGGTAGGCTGGTGGAGGGTGGGCAAACCAAATCCTTCATGTGGTTTTCAATAATCTCCGCACATGCTACACATGGGGAGCCTAATGAGGCGATACAACTTTACTATGCGATGTGTCGCTCGTGTGAAGGCGGATGCCCACATCTTTGTAGCAGCCTTCAAGCTTGTGCATTTGCCGTGGACTCGAATCTAGAAAAGTGCGCATGATATGTTGCATGCTGACATTCCACCGAACTTGTTTATTGCCAATCGCTGGGTGGACATGTATGCAAGACTCGGAGAGTCAGAGAAGAGGACGCCACCGGATCATTGGAGGTGGAATGGGAGCACCATGGATGTGGTCTTGGCAAGTGGGGGATAAGCTCTTGTTCAAGAATCTACCTTCTGCCTCATGCTGCATCATAGTGCGATGGACAGCCTCTTTGCCTCAAAGCAAAAAACTACAGTGCTTGGCCATGGATCATGACCATGTTCGATGACCACCGCGAATGCAAAGTGTTTTTGGTGTATGCAAATGGTGAATCAAGGTGCATGTCCACTGTGCCCTGAGCCCCTCTTTCATGGGCCGCATCACCGCCGATTCACAAAAGTGGAAGGTGGTTCAATGGTACTCCTTAGTGTATTCATGGATGCTAGTTCATATGGCTTCTCGCATCAAGAAATCACGCTCGAAAGTGTCCAATTTTTGGTGGAAGTTGTTTGACTAAATGACACATGAAGAGGACTGCATGTCTCTTGAAGGTGGTGCATGTCTCTTGCTTGAAGGTGGTGCATCTCTTGCCCGAGGGTGTTGTGGAGTGCTTGGGCCACCCGCTCGTGCCGCTTCCTAACTCTTGCTATGATTTATGTGAGAGCACGAAAGCAAGTGGTACTTGGGGAACCGTGGCTTGTGTCTCTCTGCCGCCGGTGGCTCTGTGAATTTGTCAATGGCACTACGCTTACAATGTGAATTTGTCAATGGCACCGGAAACCCGATCGAGGCGTATACAACGTGCAAGATCGCTTTGCAATGGACCTTGTATATGAGACTACGTTGTGAATTTGGTGTAAACGTGCAGAGGCGATCCGGCCTTGTCATACATTTTACAACACAACAAGTGCGCTTTGCAACGGGTGTTGTAAATTAGACTATGTTGTAAAATTCGTGGGAGGCCTATCTTGGCCTCTCTAAACGCTTTACAATGTACGCGAGGTTTGCAATGGATCGTGTTGTAAATTAGATTAGGTTGTGTATGTTGTAAAACATGAGAGAGGCCCGATCCCGGCCGTCTCAAACATTTTATACGCAACGGACCGTGTTGTAAAACACGGTCCGCTGTAAAGCCCAATTGAATGCTTTGTCTTGCCGGGAGGAACATCCCTACGCCGCCTAGATCATCTTATGGAGGTGGAATGGGAGCACCATGGATGTGGTCTTGGCGAGTGGGGATAATCGCTTTCTTGAGTTCAAGAATCTACCGGTTCTGCTCTATGGTTCGCCCATCATAGTGCTATGATGGATGGCTTATTGAACGACCCCACGTTAGATGGATCGCCTTAATTGGCAAGTGGGGATGACTGTCTTTCAAAGAACCTACGGTTTAGTCTTCACTATGATGGACAACTAGTGGTGATTCCCCGACCTCATTTTTGTAGTCTTGCTTGCTTTGTCGTGATGGTGACATGGAATGCCCTTATGGGTACAGCAAGGGCTCGCTCACCGAGAATGTAGTGGTGGGCACCTACCTGGTGGACATGTATGCAAAATTTGGTGAACTGGAAAATGCCTGCCAAGTTTTTTGTTCGGGTAGAACCATGGTCAGAGTGCAAGAGGAAAACAAAGCAAAGGTCTAATTGAGAACATAAACATAATACAAAATAAAGTAGGTTTGTGTGTCCTAAGTACTTCTATCTAGGCAACCCTTCGCAAGGTGTCTTTTGGATGTATGACTATAGCAATATCTAACGAAACCCTAAGTCGTGCCAGCTTATATATTTAACACCCTCCCTTAAGCGCACGAGCTTAGTAGGGAATCCAGAAGTACAGTCACAAGGAGCGGACTGCTCGAGCTGCGGAGCGTAAATGATTACGCCCCAACAAACACCTTTGAGTGCATGCAGGACAGGCAGGATGACTACAAACATAGCCTCGGTGATAGCTGTGCTCCTCACAATTGCTTACGCCTGCTCCCATGCACTGGGATTCCTGTTCGCAAGCATGGCACCGAAGCGTGACCTGAACAAAGGGCATCAGCAAGCAGAGGAGGCGCCAAGGTCCGCAGAAACTTCAGGAGCTGGAGGACTGGGATGAGCGCCATCTGCTGGGCTCTAGTGTGACACTAGGCGGGTTCAAAATCTCGCTTGATATCAAATTGTGCTGGAGCAAGCCTGTGAAGAGAGAGGAGAACTGCATCCAACTGAAGGACAAAGGAGATGAAGCCATTCTCCTTAAGCCAGCTAGGCTAAATCTTCTGTGCGATGATGAGAGGCGGGGAGAAGAGAGAGGAGGGCACATGAGAATAAATTCTTCCCAAGGTGAATGGTAGCTATGCAGCGGTGATTAGAACGTCTTGGAGTTTTCATCCACTACTCACCGGCAGACTTAATGACCGTGATACCGCATCTTGCCTTGTGTCTTGGTGTTGCATCCTGTGATTGCCAAGATACTAACATCCCTCTCTTTCTCTGTACCGCGGTATTTGAAGAGTAGAGGGACTGGGAAGCATCAGACAGAGCACAAAACAACATCAGAGGACTTGGGCCTCACCCGTAAGTCCCTCTTCAACCCCCTAAGTTGCAGACTTGAAGTACTGTTGATAGTTGAAGAGACCCAAGCCTTCCATGTGCTTAACATGCTTGTCCTTTGGCAAGGCTTTAGTCAGGATGTCCGCTGTGTTTTCCTTTGTGGGCACATAGAGAATTTTAACTACGCCCCTCTCAACGGCATCCCTGACGTAATGATGGTGGATCTCGACATGTTTCGCAAGTGCGAAGCGTGAAGCGAGGTTCACACTGTGACCAAAAGCTGCGATTGATTGAATTATCACACCCTTGCAGGTTAGTAGATTCTGTTTGTGGTTCCCCAATATCTTTTAAGAAAGCACGCTCCCACTCAACCTCTGCATCCGTGGCGGACTACCGGCCTCAGATCGAGAGAGCAATGCTCGTCCGCTTGTACCCAGCTGATGCTGAGAGACAAGAGAAAAAACATACGTGGAGAGACTTTTCCTGAGTCACCGCCGACGCCAATCTGCCTCAGAACCCTTCAGAGATAAGTTGCCTGCACTACGCTTCTATAACAGAGTCCGATGTGATGAGTTCCTTTCAAGTAACGAATATGCTTGATGAAATTGAACACGCCTGTGGTTTTCTAAGAATTGAGAGACAAGATCGACGGAGGTCAGATATCGTATGGGTCCAGCTTGTCGATGAAGATCAAGCTGGACGCAGTAATGATGAACATCTGCATGTCTTTTGGTCACCTAGAATGTGCAACACTCATATCTTGTGAGCTTGACACTCACTGCGCCTGGGGTGGTAGCAGGGTGTGCAGAACCCATGTTAAACTTGTGAAGGATTTCAGCTATATACTTATGTTGGTGAATGATAAGGAGCCTGTCAGAGCGAACTCGAAGTACTTGAATTCCAAGACAGAATAGTAAATCCCCACTATCGGTCATTTCAAAGGTTTGCCTTAACATATTTTTCACTGTGGCCAGCATAGAGGTGTCATTGGCAGCAAGGATCACATCGTCTACATACAGTGCAAGAATCACGTAAGCGTTTCCTTCCTGCAGGACATAGACGTTAGAGTACACACTGCTGAAACCGAGAGCCTTTAAGGCCTTGTCACAACGTTTATACCAGCGTTCTGCACTTTGCTTCAAACCATACAGACATTTGATAAGCTGACATACATAGTCGGGATGTGCAGGGTCAGCATAACCCTCAGGCTGTTCCATATACAGCTCCTCTTCTAAGATGCCATGCAAAAAAGCAATGCAGACATCCATCTGCTGCAATTCAAGGTCATATTCAGCGGCTAGGGCAAAAATGAGGCGATGAAGAGATTGAGCACGTACAACAGGAGAAAATGTCTCCTGATAATCAAGGCCTGCCACTTGTGTGAAGCCTCGAGCACAGAGACGTGCCTTGTATCTTGCTATTTTCCTTTCGCATTTAGCTTGTGCTTGAAAACCCATTTGCAGGTGATTGGTTTTCGGTTGGCAGGTATGGGAACTAACTTCCATGTGCCGTTTTTGATCAGGGTGTTATACTCATCATCCACTGCATATTTCCATTTCTCCTTATCTGGTCCTGTAAGAGCTTCTGTGAGGCTAACAAGTTCAAGTGGAACAGGTAGGGGAGCAGTAACAGCTCCAGCAGAATGGCGAAAGTCAATAGACTGGTATCGAGGCTCCTTCCATTCTCAAGGTGGGGGCTTGTGGCGAGATGATCTGCGTGGGCCAACATCATCCTCAGGAGGGCCTGGAGCTACAAAAGGTGGAGCGGCTTCTGGCCCCTCTGCTGCTTGATGAGGTAGGTCATCTTCGTCAAAGACCCCTGATGGATCATCCTCTGGAAGAAAAATGTCAGGGAACAGATCATAGTCTTCATCATTATGTGACCCCAAGTCCAGACCATCTGGTCCTAACATATTGGCCCCTTCTGAAAGTGCGACCGTGCAGTGGAGGGTCTTCAGATTCCGCGGAGGTGCTGGGTCCTGTGCATCATAGCAGCATCCAGATCGCCTGGAAGGTTAGCAACATCTCCAGCCTCGGGTAAAGCACCATCGCATCATCGTAGTATTAAGAGAACAATTCAAAGAAGATCATCAAGATCATCAACAGGCCAAGTTCTCGAAGAAGTCTGCCCTTTCACAATAGGTCAGAGGCTCGACAAAGGTAACACTCCTCGCCAGAACCAGCTGTCTGGATGTTGGGTCTAAGAGCTTGTATGCTTTTACATGTTCACTATACCCTATAAAGGTAAGGCATCGTGAACGATTATCTAACTTCCTGCGTTTTTCTGGATATGAGCATAGGCTTTAGAGCCAAAGACCATAAGATGTAGAAGACTAGGTTTCACGCCTGTGCAAGCTCAAAGGGTGTGGCGGGGCCTTAAGGAACTAGTTACAATCTGTTCAAAATATATGTGGCGGTCCACAGCCTTCAAATTTCAGAGAGGGAAGAAGGTAAGCCACCACGAATGTAGCCCTTGTCATCCCCATCGCTTGTTTTGCGCCAAGAACCCCATTCTCGCTGCGTAAGGGACTATTAGCTGATGGATGATGCCCTGTTCTGCCAGGAAACTTGTGAAAGAGTGGTTGACAAACTCTGTCCCATTATCCGACCGGAAGACCTTTAGCAGAAGACCTGTTTGCCTTTGAACCAAGAGCAACCAGTCCTGGAACAAGGAAAAGGTTTCACTCTTGCATTTCATGGGAAAAGTCCAAGTGTATCGGCTAAAATCATCTGTGATAGTTAAATAATATTCTGCCCCTCCAAGTGATGGAACCTGAAGACAGCCAGAGATATCAGAGTGAACAAGGTCAAGGAGCTGAGTGGTTCTGTGAGCGGGAACAGAAGGAAATGGAAGCTCCTTCTGCTTAGCAAGAGCACAAGTCTCACAGAGAGGCAGCTCCTTCAAACAAGATGGTAAGGGCTCCCTATATAAGCTAGCTTTTGACATTACAGTCAGCGTGTTCCTGTTGACATGCCCTAAACGAGCATGCCATAGAATAGATTGCTGCTTAGTGCTTAGGTTGCCAGCACTTGTTGAATATGCCGTGTTCCTGTGACCAGGAACACAGACCATGTCCAGACGATACAAATCATTTTCTAGAATAGCCCTGAAGACACAAGTTTCTGGAGAGGTCCTCCCGAGAAACAATGTACTATCCCAGCAAGTAAGTCTAAAAGTCTTGAGTTGCGTGTTCGCCAGTGTGAAAGGAGGTTCTTAGCCATGTGAGGCACGAACAGCACATCTGTGAGTACGAGTGTTGTTCCATCACTCAAATGGAAGGTGCAGGATCCCTGTCCTCTGATCCGCTGGCTTGTATCCTTCTGTTCATCGCCTAGATATACCCTATCTACAGTGGTCGTGTATTCGAGGGAACTGAACAGAGATGCCTCCCTACAAATGTGTGAAGTGGCACCAGTCCAGGTACCATGCTGTCTTATCTCCAGTAGATGTGGATAGGCAGATTGTTAGAATTTTGACTACTGGCTTCCTTGAATCACCAGTTTTGTCTTTAACAGTGACGGTGGCTGCAGATCGGGGAGGCTGCTTCTGAGGCTCCCCAGCTTTCTTCTTTCTACAGTCTCGAGCCCATTGGCCAGGAATACCGCACCAATTACAAGTACCTGTTTTCTTGGTTGAATTGGAATTAGAGGATCCTGCATCCTGTCGTGAGTTTTGATAATATGGTGCTGTCTTAGGTTTGCCCCTCTGCCCCTGTCTACTCCGGATAGCAGTTAGCACTCTGTCAGCTTTGGACTTAGAACCAGACCCTGACATGAGCCTGCTCTGCTCTTCCTGGAACAGGGCACCTATCACCTCGTCTAAGGTGAGAGTGGAGGTTTACCAGCAGCCTGTGCCTGACGGATGGGCACGTTGTGTGCAGACACAAAATTCTGATAACTAGGAGGTAAGCTGGTAAGCAATTGTGCAATGACATCTACTTCATCCATCACAGTGCCTACAGCCGCAAGTTGGGCTCGGAGATGTCTAAGCTTGCTGGTGTGAGCAAGTACTTTTTCTCCTTCCCTCATCCTGAGCCCATAGAATTCTTGTCGAAGTGCACACAAGGTAAGTACGTTGCGTACTTCATACTAGTTAGAAAGTTGTTTCCAAATCTCACTAGCTTTGGTGAGAAATTCTACTGCAGGGATCATGTCCTCTGCAAGACCACCTATCAGAAGTGCCATGGAGATATTGTTAGCATGAGCCCATTTGTCCTTTTCTCCCTTCGTCTTAGAGGGATCAGGTTCAGGGATGGAGCCATCTACAATTCCCCAGACACCTCTGGCTAACAAGGTAGTTTTCATCCTCACCCTCCATACCTCATACTTAGTCCCGTTAAACCTATCTTTTTCTTTTACACTTTCCGTGAAGGTGGGGCTATTGTATCCAGGAGGAGGGGGAGGAGGAGGAGGTGGTGGTACTGTATCCATCTGAGGTCAAATTAGATGAACTACAGGTCAGGGTATCTCCGCTGTCTATGGACGTAGGAGAGCTATCTGACATACAGGTGAACACTAAGGAAGCTATGGCGAATGGTCACCAGCTATGAGAGACAGACCTCTTCATGACGAAACGGTAAGTGAAGAAGATGGTAAACTCATGATTTAAAAAATACTAACCATAGTTAGATTTCATGAGTTTAGGGAAAAAGACCCTAACTAATCAGCCATGTGGCAGTTGATGCAGCGAATGTCACGGGATGAGGAAAGGGGCTTCAGCCTGAAACATCTCTTCTCCCGCAATCACCCGACATATGTCAGATCAGGTGCCACGCTCCTGCGCCGCAGTTGGTCACTTCGCGCCTGGCTCGCGAGAGGAGCAAAGGTCTCAAGAAATAGAACAGCCATAGGCTCGGCGAGTAAACAGATGTATCTCAGAATTGAGGTTTGAGATTTAAGATGCCCAGTTCTATAATTATCCACATTTGTCACACCTTGTGACGATTACAGTTACAAAGTGCAAGAACCTGAAAAGCTGTTTATGTTGTGTTTAGTCTCTGAGACAGAACTCTGTAAGCGCCAATAATTTCTGGTAAGCCTGGAGAATGATCAGGAAATATTCAGGTGAGTTCCTACTCCTGTTCCCGTTCAGAATCCTCGTCGTCCTCTTGTGACCCCCTGTAGAAGGACTGATTCCTTCTTGTTTGGTGTGCAGGCGAGTCCACACAATTGGGACGAGACAGATCCTCTCTACGGTATTGAGCAGCCATTTCCTGGAAGTGGAAATTTAGAAAACCCCATTAAACATTTCTCCAGTGTTCTCTGTAATTATTAAAACTGATAAGTGTGTGTAGGAGGGAGCAGCACGGATCTCAGCATAATTTCCCGATTATCCTGAGATAATTGTGGGATTTCGCTGAAATCCTTGTTGCTCTTTCTGGTCCACAATGTCAGATTTTTGTTTTAATGAATACGCTTTAATTCCTCATGAGATTGCGCAGCGGAATTACATATGATCTTAGGTTGAGGTCGAGGCTAGTCCAGACTCGTCGATTCAACCTCTTAGATGATATAGCAACTTGCTCATAGCTGCCATGCACCGTGAGATGGTACCAATCGGCTAACCAAAACAAGGCATCAATCGCCTCAATCCACAAACGCAGAAGGATCTTTTTCGCTCCATTGTTTGCCGAGGTATGAATACCTTATGGTTCCTCTTGATCTGGTCATCCTCTCAAAGTGTTTGTCAGGAGCAATGCTCTGATACCATGTTCGGGTAGAACCATGGTCAGAGTGCAAGAGAAACAAAGCAAAGGTCTAATTGAGAACATAAACATAATACAATACAAGTAAAGTAAGTTTGTGTGTCCTAAGTACTTCTATCTAGGCAACCCTTTGCAAGGTGTCTTTTGGATGTATGACCATAACAATATCTAACTAAACCCTAAGTCGTACAAATATATATTTAACAGGCCCTAGGTGAAGGGCGTGAAGGCTGCGGTGAAGCAGGCTGGAGACCACTATCGTGAATCGGAATGGGGGAGAGGCAGCCCGAGGCAGCCAAGCCAACTTGAAGGCCGAACAAATGGCGGTGAGCGAGCACGGGCGGCCAGAGAGGAGAAGGAGGCCGGCAAGAGATGGAGGATGGGCTCGGCTGCGAGGACGGAGCAATGGCCAGGAGATGGAGGACCACAAGGAGACCTTGGAGTTGCAGCTCCAAGACACGATTGAGCATAATGGGGCCCTCCAGGGTATAATCGCTGACCACGAGCGGGAGATAGAGCTCCAGCCTGAGGGCGGAGGAGGAGGTGCGGCGGCAAGGAGGAGGGGCGCTCCAAATGGAGAAGGACTTGGATGGGCGACCCGGGGCTGCCGGACCGCCTAGGAAGGGAGATGGCGGGAGCTTGGGCCGAGATGAATGGGAGCGAGGGCTGGAAGGTGAGAAGAGGCATTGATCCGGCCCACGGAGGCGGAAGGAACTGCGCCATGGCAGTCAGGCCGAGGTGCGGCGGAGGGAGATGGAGCAGGCGGAGGCTGCAAGAAGTGACGGAGGCCTCCTTGGCGGCCTCACGAGATTCCGCGCGTCTCTAGTTGGCGAGTCTGGCGATGGAGACGGCCCAGCAAGCCGGCCAGCACGCCCAACTGCCGGAGCACCTCTGGCGAAGGGAGTACCGGGTGCTCCGGGCGCATGTGGAAGAGGCAATCCAACAAGTCGACTCAGACTTTGCCTACTACCACGCCGAACTCCTCAAGGCCTTGGAGGTCCTGCGCCAATCCCGTCAAATCGACGGACCTCCGGATGGATCAGAAGGAGGGGGAGGAGATGAAGGTCCCGGGGATAGCACAGCCACCGTGGCCTTAATGGCGCTGTTCGGGGACGAGGCCAACAGTGGGGAGGAGCCTCAGGAGGAGGCAGAGGCACGCGAGACCACGAGTAAGCCCGGCGCAACCCTGGGGAAGGCAGGGGCGAGGCCTCGAGGTGGAGAAAGGAAAAGACCCAAGCCGGAGAGTCCGTGGTGAGTGGGGCGGACCTAGATGTCAAAGTCCAAGGGCGTGAGTCTGGACCGAGGTCCGACCCGGGAAATAGATCGGACCTGTGGAATGGAGTTTTTAAGAAGCAGAGGCCACATTACCCTCTATGTCGTTATAGTCCTAGGATTGATCCCAAGGAATGGTTTTTGTCAAAATGGTCAAAACTATGGGTCCTAGCTTTACCACAATCGATCTTTACTTTGCGAACGCCTACCATGCACAGATCCACCACGGTAGTCTCGGCCACCAGTTGGGGGAGTTCATGGTGAGCCACAATGGCGTTCAACCATTGTGGCGGGCTCACTCGCTGTGTGCGCTGCTGATGATCTGACACCCCATCCTCCTGGCGTGGCCTCTGAGGGTTGTGGTCTCACGCGCACACACACCCAAGATCGCACCTACTCTAATTCACTCCAAGGGAGACTCGGATCATTCCGATTAGGCACCATGAACATGAGCACCACGGGCCTCACTCAGGCATCGACCCTTGATCTCATCACCACTTCTCCCTTTCTAACATTCTGTTTCCTCAAATGTACCCGCGCACACCCCTACCGCACACCTTCTCTCCTTTCCCCTTTCTTTCCAAAAAAACCCCCCCCCCACTCTACCACACATGAATACTCCCTCTCGCTCCCTCTCTCAGGCCACACAGACCTCACCACGGGCCACACAGACCTCACCACTTATAGAATTGAACACGTTCTGATGAGCAGCGGCTTAGGGAAGGAGGGACAGAAAAAAAGGCGTGGTCAGTGTAAGGGTATTAAAGCCCAATGTACTTAGACTAATACACTTAGTCTAAGTTAGGTGTCGGTTAAGTATCATTAGTTTAGCTTAAGCTAATCACTAGGAAGCTTCTTGTGCTCCTTAGGAGCTTCTTGTGGAGCTTCCTAGGGAGCCTATTGGAGGGTATAAATACCCTCAAGCCTCATCTCAATGTGAGAGCTACTCTTGCCTCCTCCTCTCCTCTCCTCTTTCCACCGGCTGCCCCACGATCCTTCAAGCGGTATCGAGCCATGGTTTGGTTGTGTTGTGATGCTAGAATTTTCTAGCGGGGCGGCAGCTCGTGGCATGATCCGGATCGCGGCGAGCGGCGCGCGATGCGGCGGGCGTGGCGGCGACGCGCGCGGGCAGCGGCGCAGCGGGCGTCGGCCAGGCGGCGCGCGAGGCGTGCAGCGGGCGCGGCGAGCCGCGCGCGCGCGAGCCGCGGCGGGCGCGCAGCGCGCAGCGCGCGCCGCGGGCCTTGGCGCCAGCGCGCCGGGCGCAGGCCTTGAGCGCCCGGCGCGGCGCGAGGCGCAGCGCCGGGCGCGCCGTGGCCCCGCGCGGCGCCGAGCCGCGGCCTGGCCCAGGCGCCAGCGGCGCCCGCCAGCCGCGGCGCCAGCGGCGCCAGCCGCGGGCGCGGCGCAGCGCGCGCCCAGGCCTTGAGCGCCCAGCCGGCCTTGGCGCCAGCCGCGCCCGCAGCCGCGCGGCGCGCGCGCGCCTTGAGCGCAGCCGCGGCGCCCGCGCGCGCCCAGCGCGCGCGCCTGGCGGCCCGCGGCCTTGCAGCGCAGCGGCGGCCTTGGAGCGCAGCGCGCGGCGCGCCGCAGCAGCGCCCGCGCGCCGCGGCCAGCGCGCGTGGCAGCCAGGGCCGTCGGTGCGGCAGCCGCGGCGTGGCGCTCGCCGGTGGCGCGGCGGTGGCGTCTTGGCGCGATGGCGCCGGGCTGCGTGGTGAGGCGGTCGGCAGGCGCGGCGGCCTGGTGAGTGCCGGCGCGGGCGGTGGCGAATCGTCGAGCGATTCGGCGGATTACTCGAGTGGAATAGTCAGCGGCAAAATACACGGACCGTCGGTGGCTTTCTTCTTTGACTTTTCTAACAAGGCGAGTTGAGTGTTTATCTGTATCGATTTTTGAGTCATGATGTCTTCATCGAGCGTCATGTTCAATATCGAGAAGTTAGATGGTACTAACTTCCCGTTACGGAAAGAACAAGTGTATAATGTTCTAGTGCGAGCGGATCAAGCCCATAAAGTTGTTAGGCGTCAAACCGGATAGTATGACGGGATGAGTGGCGGGACTGGATGAGCTTGCTAGATCTACTATCATGCTAACATTGTCAAAAGCAGTGTACTTCAATGTGAAAGATAAGACCACGAGTTACGGGATGGCGAAGGACTGTATGAGAAGCAAAGTGCGGCTTCTCGGTGTATTGGTTGAAACGGTGGTGGACTTGAAGATGAAGGAAGGGACGAGGATGTCCGATCATCGAATGATTTCAATACCATTTTCAGACTCTCATCTCAAGGTATCACGTTCCCAGTTGTGAGAGCTATGTTTTGGTCACATTACGAGAGTTGGGATACCTTTGCGACTCGAGTAATTGCACTTTAGTGGTCTTACCATTGTAAATGTAGAAGGTAGCGAGGAGGTGAGCAGGAAAAACATGGAACCTTCCAAAGGTTCCGGTGCCCTCATAGTGAGAGGGAGGTCCCTGCGAAGGGGAAACAGCGGACGAAGCTTCTCTCGTAAATCGTAGTCGTAACAAGAATGTGGAGTGTCACTATTGTCACAAAAGGGTCACTTCAAAGAGAGTGCGAGAAGTTCAAAAGGACCAAGGAAAGAGAAGAAGCGGGACGACAAGAAGGCGACTTAAATGCATCGAGTTGGAAGAGTTAAACTACATTGAGGACGGAGATGTCCTTATCTCTTCTTACTTGAATCTTGCTAATTAACGGCCGTGGATAGTCATTTATTACGCAATTGGATAATTGACTCGGTGCATCTTTCCATGTTACTCATAGAGTGGTTTTTACGTATGATGCTACAAGGAAAGGATGCGTTAGGCTTGGAAATAACTATGCATGCGGATCGCGTGGTGATGTGCAACTCAAGTTTGACAACGGATCTTCATTCATCTTTGAAGGGCGTTAGGCATGTTCGAAGTTGACAAGAGCATGATTAGCGCGAGGCGGTTGGATGATCTTTGGTTACCACTTCTGGTTTGGGGATCACTCTTGGAAGATCTCCAAAGGTTCTCTTGTGTTAGCTCGTGGATCGAAGTGTGGCACTTTGTACTCACTTGTAAACATCAAAGATCATGTGATCGTGTGAGCAGCCAAATGTTTCCTTGTGGCATTGCGGTTAGGACATATGTCTCGAGAAGGGAATGAAGGTTTTATCTCGTTACGGTTATATCCTAACTTCTCGATCTCTCGATGTGTGAGCACTTTATATGGGAAGCAGACAAAATCATCACATCGAACACGAGGTAAAGTAGAAGTAAACCTCTTGAGTTGGTTCACGATGTATGTGGACCTATGCCTCTGCATCATTAGGTGCCTCTATTTTGTCACTTTCATAGATGATTTCTCACGCAAGGTGTGGGTTTATCCTTTGAGGAAAAAGGATGAAGTTACGGTGTTTGAAATTTGTCACCCTTGTAGAGAATCGATCACCGATTGAAGTGTCTAAGGACGGATAATGGTGGCGTATGTTTAAGCTTTCGGTCATTCTGTGATTCCAAGGAATCAAAAGAGAATTTGCGTATCTCCTCCACAAAATGGTGTGGTGGCGGATGAAACAGAACCATTCGGAGAGGATCGTGGTTTGTTGTCAAACTACGGATTGCCTAATGGGTTTTGGGCGAGCGGTGTCTCTGCGGTTCATCTTATTAGATCTCCTAATAAATTGATGGCGGGTTCGGAGGAGCTATGGTGCGGAAAGAAACCATCCTACAAGCATCTGCGAGTGTTTGGTGAGGCATCGCCATGTTCCAAAAGAGTTTCGGGACAAGTTGGCACCTAAGTCCAAGAAATGTATTTTTCTTGGCTATGGTGATTCTGGTGAGATGGGATACCGTTTGTGGGATCCGAGGCTAGAAAGGTTGTTTACTAACGTGTTCTTCAATGAGAACAAGATGCAGGAAGCCTACTCCAAGCTGTGGAGGTGCGAAGGGTGATCTTCAAGAAGATGGACATGATCATCATGGCGGGGTTGAAGTGTAATGGAGCACATTCCTCCGATAGATGAACCAAGAGTCGAACAAGCTCCTATAGAGGTGCACAGCCGTAGGTCGAGGCGGATTACACGACCTCGGCGGTATGATCCATCTGGATTATGTTATCGACAGTTGTGGGAACCCTCTTCTTACAAAGAGGCTCATGTCAACGAGTAACAAAGACAAGTGGGAGAAGGCCATGCGATCGAAATGAATTGTGCATAAGAACCAAACTTGGGAGTTGGTTCGTTGCCTAAGGATAAGAAGGCACTCTGGTGCAAATGGGTGTACAAGATGAAGGTCATACTTGATGGCAAACCAAAGTACAAGGCCGATTGGTTGCTAAGGGTTTCAAGCAACAACGGCATTGACTTTGATGAGATTTTCTCACCGGTAGTCAAAATGACAACTTTGCGATGTGTTCTTGCTTTGGTTGCAGAATGATATGGAACTTATGCGGATGGATGTCAAGGCGGCATTCTTGCATGGTGACCTTCAAGAGGCGTCTACATGCGGCAACGGAAGGTTTTGTTGAGAAGGGCAAAGAGCATCGGTGTGCGAGGTTGAGGAAGAGCCTTTATGGTTTGAAACGGG
The DNA here is from genome assembly GCA_010909165.1 of Anthoceros angustus. Taxonomy (NCBI): domain Eukaryota; kingdom Viridiplantae; phylum Streptophyta; class Anthocerotopsida; order Anthocerotales; family Anthocerotaceae; genus Anthoceros; species Anthoceros angustus. The sequence goes on along the minus strand of VJWM01000356.1, from coordinate 16,674 downwards.
CACCAGTGGTATCACAAGTTCCACTCATTTATGCTTTCTCAAGGCTACAAGCGTGGATGAGGATCATTGCCTCTATCTGAAGCAAGCTAAGGATCAAAGCTTGCTCATTTTGATCCTCTATGTGGATGATATGCTAATTCTTTGGAGCATCTTGATGAGATTTGTTGAAGTCAAAGTTGAATGCTCACTTTGAAATAGCGAGACTTGGGAGGCGAGCCATATACTTGGCATGCGTATTCGTGGAGCAGACATAGCGTCCTTTATTTGTCTCGACGGAATACATTAGTGCTTCAACGTTTCAACATGGAGAAGGGAAGCCATTGGGTACTCCATTGCCTCCATATGTGAAACTTTCAAGCGCGGATTGCCCAAGCTACGAGGAGGACAAAGCTGAAATGGAGAAGGTCCCATACTCATCAGTAGGGAGTTTGATGTATGCAATGATTGCTACGTCCGACATTGCCTTTGCGGTGGGAGTGGTTAGTTTATGTCAAACCACGGCAAGAAGCATTGGGAGGCGATAAAAGGAGTTATGAGGTATGAATGGTACAAAAGCTTTGTGCATATGTTTTGGTAGTGAAGATGCATGTGTGGTTGGGTACACGATCTTTGATTATCACGAGGATATGGACAAAGAAGGTCCACATCGAGTTATGTCTTCACGTGCCTTTGGAGGCGATCTCATGGCGATCTCGTTTGCGATCGTGCATTACGCTATCTACCAGGAGTATGTTGCGACAGCGAGGCTTGCAAGGAAGCCATATGGCTTGCTCGTTTAGTGGGAGACTTGGGGATCAAGGTTGAGCTGCCGGTGTTGCATTGTGATAGCAGTGCTATCAATTGGCAAAGAATCCATGTTTCATGCGAAGACTAAACATGTGGATGTGTATCACTTCATTCGAGAGGTGTTGGACGACAAGAGGGTACAACTTGTCAAGGTTCACACCGGCAGAACCCTGAGATATTCTTACCAAGGGACTCTCTACGGAGCAATTTGCAAGCTCGGACAACGATGGGCATGAGATAGTCCATTCTCTGAGGTAAATTGGCCTTTAAGTGGGAGGTTGTAAGGGTATTAAAGCCCAATGTACTTGAACTAATACATTCTAAGTTAGGTGTCAGTTAAATATCATCATCACCTCCTTCTCCCTTTCTAACATTCCACATTTGGCGTGTGGCCTCTGAGGGTTTTGGTCTCGCACACAAAGATCGCACCTCTCTAATTCACTCCTGAGCCTTTCGGATCATTCAATTAGGCACCATGAACATAGCACCACGGGGCCTCACTCCGGCATCACCCTCGATCTCCTCACTCCTTCTCCCTTTCTAACATTCCTGTTTCCTCAAAATGTACCGCATACCCCCTCTGAGTGGCACTTCTCCTTCCTTTCTTTTCCAAAAACCCCCACTCTACCACATGAATACTCCCTCTCGCTCCTCTCGGGGCCAACAGGACCTCACACAGGCCACAGACCTCACCACTTATAGAATTGAACACGTTCGTGCGGCGGCAGGGAGGAGGGGCGGAAAAAGGCGACTGCTCGGTGGGCGATTCACTTGTCGTGATCACACCCCAACCTTAGATTCCTCCCCTTTCCGGCCTGGCCGGGCGTCGACCGTTCAAGAGGCGTGGGAAAGATCCGCTCGGCCCGTCGAGGGGATCTTCAGGTCTTCTTGTGCGAAGATAGTGCATCGGATTTGATGCTCAGACGTCTCTAATCAACCTCACGCAGACGGGACGGAAGTTCACACAATTATGCAGTAAGAGACACAATGGGTCTCTCATCTAAGTATGTACCCGCTTCCTCAATGTCTAAAAATTGTAGCCCTCTACGGCGCTCCTACCAATCCGACAACTCTGACTCAGCAAACTCGAAACATCCTATCCCCTGGCAGAGGAAACTCGGACCTACGATGTCGCTCTCCCTAAAATCTTCTGCGCCTGCGTTCTTTGCCTTTGGCCCCTCTGACCCATAGGGGTCCCCTCGCTCTCCCACGCCTTTGATCCAGCGATTCTCTCCCGAAACCTCCGCCCGCTCTCACGCACTGCGTTTCCTCGCGCCTTCTCGTGGGCGTCAGCATATGGTCTCTATGCTTTGTCTCACCGCTCCTCACAGGGCACCGTGCTCCTCCCTCCATGCTCGGCCTCGCGCCTGCTCATCTCCTCCGGCACCACAGGGGTAGCGCAAGGCTCCTATTCGAAGGAACCAGTAGCGCCGTAGCAGTCAAGATGTGCGGCGGTGAGTTTCTGCCCCTCTGTCCCAACAACCACATACACATTTAGAGTGAGCACGCTCACCATGACGGCTTGAGACATGAGGCATCCTCATCCAGTGCAATCTGTCGCCGATCTGAGGTCCTACCCTCTCCTCCCGTGGACAATCCTGGGCAGTTCGAGGGGTTCTAACTCCCATCTGCAGCTCCCGGTGGCTTCCACCCCTCCTTCATGACGTGGCGGTTTAGCCAGGTGGTATTCCCACCCGGTGGTTGCCTTGGCTCGCAATGGTTGTTGCTCGCCCTTCTTGGTTTGGCCGCCTCTCTCTTGACTCGGCTAACCGTCTCTCTTCTTGTCTCACGCCTTGAATTTCTCGGGGTGCCATTGTCTCCACGCAACTCTTGGACTCGTGAGACCTCGTTCACGGGAACTTGTCATACGAGGCACTTGAATTCATATAAGCACTTCCCACCAACAACCAAGCAAACAAATCTAATCGCAGTATATAGGTGCAAACCAATAACAACAGAGTAGCACATGCACCTCTAGCACAAACACACTCTCCCACTCACGAGAACAACGCAAATTCCTCACACATCGCTCTGAGTCATGGCTTTGGCCTCCTCACGCTCTTGCATTGCATCTAGAGGACAAGCTATGATCGAACTTGTCCTCAATGGAAGGGTCTATATACTAGACCACAGCATCATATTCTAAGATATCCTATTGGCATCATATGCGAAATATCCTAAGAATACACTATAATATGCAAGGAATATGCCAAAGCATATTACTTGAGCTTATCCACTTAGCTATTGCTAACCATGTTTAATTAACACTAATCAATGCTTAATTAACATAAGCACATTAGATTAATTAACACTAATCAAGCTTAATTAACATAAGCACTTTAGATTAATTAACACTAATTACTTACTTAAAGATAAGTAATTAGATTAATTAATGCTAATCAAACACTAAACCCAAGTGCGAGATTAGTATCACACGGCATGGCGGTACATGTCGCGAGGTAAGCACTTGAATTCATATAAGCACTTCCTCGACCAACAACCAAGCAAACAAATCTAATACGCGCATATAGGTGCAAACCAATCCCCCCGATAATGTGAGACTCCAAGTCAAACATTATCATTAGTAGGACTACATACGTCGCACCTGTAGTGCATTGTGCACAAAACCAATCTTCCTCGGGAATGTCGTCAAGAGGTGGTTGAACACAAAACATGTGGTATCCCCTATTGCACCGATCACAAAGAAGCATTACATCATCATCATGACGTCCCGACACTCCAAGTCTTTGGGTGGGCACATTATAGGCCGTAGTTGAGGGTCCAAATTGGGTAAGTGGCATGCATGTGCGATTCTTGAGGTGATCCTTCCATCTTGACCATCGGATCCTTGAGCTCAAGCACTCCATCTTTGCCTACTCGCACGACCAGATGACTCTCTGGTGGATACCTCCAAGGTGTTGCACGGCTTCCGTGCGGTAGACATAATCTCCAACTTCGAACTTGCACCTTGGGTTTCCATGTCCCTCCTCGTGTAAGCATAGCGCTGATTGATCCCTGTTGCGCTATGGCAAGGTTCTCCATTGCCATGGGCATGATCCGCGTTGAAAAGCTCGCCCGCCTTTCCGGTCTCGTAGGCAATCATCCGCATTGCGCCAATCCACGTGCCTTGCTTGCCTCACGTTTGGCAAAATGGTTGTCGCCCATACAACAAGTAGTATGGTGAAAAATTGCTCAAGGCTGTGATTGCTCACCCTGCCTAGCACTAGGTATGGCATCCCTTCATCCCATGTCTTGGTCATTTGTGAGACAATATTTGCAAGGCCGCTTGAAGGTGCTGGCGTTCGGCAAGTCCATCGGCTTGAGGATGATCTCTCGTCGTCGATGATCAATCAAGCTCCCAAGCAAGTCTTGAAATTCCCACGAATTCTTTGCCGTCGGTGAGAACCTCGCACATGCGCTCGACTAGAACGGAAGCCAGAACGCCTTCTGTGGCCGAGTCACGCTTGGGTAAGATGGCAACCTCGCACCACTTGAAATGCTCCACCATTAGCATGACATGCTTGTTTCCGATGCGTCTCGGCATGTATCGGCATGAGATCCACACTCCACAGAAGAGTCCTCGGATCGGCGGTGAAGCACAACATCATTGGCGTGAACCTTGCCTTCACTCGATCGCACTCGACATTCTGCGACCCTTTCCACATCTCCATACATCCTTGCCCAAAGTGTGGGCAGCATCTGTAGGTGCGCTTAGCACCAAAATGCCCTAAGCCTTCATGCACGGGTGATGAGTCTCACCCGTCCTCGGCTTGGGTACAATTCTATCTCCCAGAATCACGGACATACATTATGTCCTCCTTCCAATAATCGAGCCACCTTCTCGCGTAGCTTGGCCCGCTCGAGATGAAAGCCCTTGTGGCAATTCCCGACCTTAGGAAGGTCACCGCTATTGCATCCGCCCGGATGTCCCGGACTCTGCATACAAAGCGATGAGTGGGTCTTGACATCCTCATGCAACATGGCCAACATGGTATCTCTACTACTCTCCCCCCGGCCGGTTGCTCGTCATCCGAATCTTGGCCCCTGTAGTGTCTTCGTTCAGGTAGAGGATTCCTTGACAACCCATCGGCATTAGAGTGAACTCTACGCCGGTGTTCGATGACAAAGTCATACTCCTGGAGAATGAGAGCCCACCTCGCCAGCTTTCCTATAAGCTTGGCGTTCGTCATCAACCAGTGCAAGGGTTGATGGTCGGTGATTAGTCGAAATTGATGTCCAAACAAGTACGGACGAAAGTGTCCGAAGCCCCACCTTCGCAAGACATTCTCCTTCATAGGCGAGTAGTTGGACTCCGCTGGTTGTTGCTCCGGCATAGGCAATGACATGTTCCTCTTCCTTGTCATTGATCTCGCCAAGGCGCCTATCGTGCTTGCTCCAATCGATTAAAATCGACGGCTTCAAGTTTGGATGACCAAGAATTGGCGAGCTCATGAGTCTACCCTTCAACTCCATGAAAGTGACTCCTCCTCTTGAGTCCAACGCCAAGTCACCAACTTCTTCAACAAGTCATTCAATGGCAATCCACTCATCCATGGAATGAACTTCCTGTAGTAACCAACCCAAGAATGCCCTCAACTTGAGATGTCGTTTGGCACAGGAATGCGCGATTGCCTCCACCTTGGTGGCATGCGGCGAGATCCGTCAGCGTGATCCAATGACCCAAGTACAACACCTTATCCTCTCCAAATCGACACTTCCTGGATGGGCCTTCAACCCACTGGCGGCCTAGCAAAGGCGCTCGAAGATGTTGTAGATGCTCCTCAAAGGTATTGCTGAAGATGATGACCTCATCAATGTAGCACTTGGCGAAAGGCAATTCCTTGAGCTCATTGTCCATGTACCTTTGGAACTGCGGTGGCGATGTCTTCAACCCAAATGGCATGTAGTTCCACTCGTACAGGCAATCTCTGCCCCAGAACGCTGTTTTCTTCTGGTCTTCTTCGGCGATCTCTACTTAGTGAAACCCTAGCCTCAAGTCCAATGTTGAGAAGAACTTGGCAGACCCAATGGTGTCGAAGATCTCTTGGGCCATTGGCATGGGATAGTGGTCATGTGGGATTCGCTCGTTCAACGATAGTCACCACACATTCTCCTCTCCGTCCACAATCCATTCTCATCCTTCTTTTCGGAAGCACGTCGCATGCGTCTGCGCGAGTTAGATCGTCGAATCAGCCCTAGAGAAGCTCTTGGCATCGATTCTCAACCAAATCCCACTCACCTTCGAGCCTGCCTCTGCGAACACGGTTCATCCGTGGTCGATTCTATGTGGAACTTCCCTTTGGTGTACTTCCCCATCTCCGCAAGCGTGAAAGCAAACACATGTCGCGATGCCTCCAACAACTCCTTTAGGCGGCGCTGTTGCTCTTCAACTCGACGCTGTTAACCACTCATGTGGTTGTGGCTCGGATGGCTTGCACGCTTCCTCACGTGCTCGCTCTCCTTGCCCTCCAAACTCGCCTTCTCCTGAGATGCGAGTGCGAATGTCCTTCACCCACCGAACCCGCGCTTCAACCCCGCCTTCTTGGTTTGAAGTTGGTAAGCGACTCAGCTAAACAACCAGTCATCATGTTCACGTCAAATGCTTGCCCAAGCAATCGACACGTTCCTTCGGTCACTCCGGTGTCTTCGTGGCTCGGCATCAAATCCATGGCCAACTCCTCTCTGTGGTTGTTGGCTCTCCCAAGGCCTCGCCATGTCACACCCCCCATGGTTCCTGGCGTAAGACTTGGACTTAGACACAAAGGTTGGCCAAGCCGCCATGGGGTGTCCAGCGTGTTCACGGAAGTGCGGCGGCTTGTCGGTCTTGATGACTTGTTGGGCATGCCTTCCGATGCTAGCACATCCTTGACAACATGATTAGGTAGCGACCTCGCACACTTCAAATGTTCCAAGGGAGCAAGGTTAGTCCACATGGACCTCAACCTATGAGCCCTCGAACCAAATTGAGCGCATCCAATAGAAGCTCCGACCCAACACTCCTCGGATCGTGGCAAAGTCCTCCCGAACTTGCTTCTTCACGCTCATGCATCTTGGCACATTCTCCAACATGTATCCACAAGGCCTTTCTTGCCCTTGGATCAAGCGCAAGATCCTCATCAGTCATAGAACAATGCTGTTCGTGGATCCTTGAGACCTTGACCCTTACTGCAGAGGATAGTCCTTGACACTCCCAACTGCGATGACAAGGTCCACGGTTGCCCAAGACAACTCAAATGGGACAACCCTATCATGCGAACATCCATCGGCGGTACCGTAACCCTTCACGACTCCACGTCGGTTGGGGTACTCCCCATCAAGTCTCTTACGCTGACACAATCCTTGCTTTTGGATCCGGGTCACAATGCACGTATCTTCGCACTTTGATGCCACACTTTAGCACTTCCAAGCGTGCGATGCCTCCAAAGAGTTCCACGAGCACTATGCCGTCTTCCGAGGTCGCCATGTGATGACACAGGTGTTTAGGTCACAAAGGCTCAACCCTAGGCAAGAACTTACAGTTCTCGGCTCATAGGACTCCTCTTGCACCATCCTCCACCTTTGCACGGCTCATTGCTGCAGTCACCGCTCCGTCCGTGACTTGAAGAACCTCCTCCGAGGGTGGTTGCAACCCTAGCTTGTTTTCCTCCTCCTCGTCGAAATCCTCCATCAGTCAATTGCGGTTGTTAGACACACGCCAAGAGGTTCAAGCACGTATGGCGTGTCCTTCACTACGGCGCCAAACCGGGTGAGCAGCAATGAGGTTCTCATGATCCTATGCATGCAGAGGGATGCGGGCAATCCGTTCATCGGTTTTGCTCCAGCTTCTCGGCTGGTCGATAGTCTCTCGTCCACAATCCACCATGACTCGAGGTTTGTACAAAGCGTCCTCGCAAGACATCAAAGTGTGCATCGGTGACCAAGCGGTGTACCTCGACAAAGGTGAAGTCTGCTGTTCTTGGTTTGAATGAAACCCTTGTACCTTGTCACCCCAACACATGCTCCGTGGTCCCATGATCTGGATCTTCCACTTGGTTTCCTTCAACCTTTCTTGGTGGAGACCCAACGCTTCCTTCACTCTTCTTCCAACGATCACCGGTGCTCCGGTGTCAATCAACACCCTCCTTGGTGCGAATCCATTGATTTCAATGTGCCTCTCCGATTGTTGACCAAAGCCACTCCCACTCGTGCGACGCTTCTCCACAGAGATGCTTGGCTCCGAGGTCAGCAATGACATCATTGCCACCTGTTGTGGCACATTGTCGACACTTGCTTCGTCTTCAAGGGTTGTCAACATCCGCCGAGTCAAACCCCTGACTTCCTTCACGCTCAACCCCATGTCTTGTAGGCTGAAACATGGCATCTCCAGAAGCTTTTGTGCCATCGTCTCGTCAGCAATCTGTGCATGGGTTTCTCCATCGCCCACTGGACTTTGATGTTGCTCCCACGTTGCTCTGGCAATGGCTCAAACGACTTTGGCATCTTGGCATAGGTTGGAAGAGGATCCAAGCTTCCTTCCGTGTCTTCCACCGGTGTCAAGACATCCTCTTCTTCCTCGAGCTATCTTCTCTCGTAGCTGCGGAGGTTTCTTCCCCCTTGGATCTGGTCACGATCGCCATGTATCCAAGCTTGTGCTCATCTTCTTCGTCCTCGATGAACTGCTGCTCTCCTTGATCTTCGCCTTCCGCACTTCTCCAGCTTTGCAAGGCGTGCCACGTCTCCATCGTCTTCTTTGATGCTTCCCGTTTCTTTTGTCCACGGGACTTCGCAGTGCCTCCTCCACGGCGCCTTTGCTCGCTGATTTTGTGGATGAGGTTGACGCAGATGCATTGGCGGGGTTGCTGCTCGATAACCCGTGAGCCGCAATTCGGATGCTTCTCCCAACATGCCGCTTCATTGTGCCCGTACCTCCCACAGCTAGGGCATGGCTCCTCACCCTTGACTCCTCCGAATGCATGCTCGCACTCATGAGGGAATGGTCCGTCCTCGGCACCTCACGGGGCTCGTCACTTGGGGCTGTGGGTGGCTTGTCGCCGAGCTCCTCCACTCGACCTCCGCGTCGGTCATGTCGTCCACCACTCCTACTTGTCTTGGAGTAATCACTTGCACAGACGAGAGAAAGTGTCGAGCCCTATCTTGCCATCTCGTACACTTCCTTGAGGGTGTAGTGTTGCCCTTCGTCTTGTGCACCGCTTGTTGCACCTTCATGCGTGCATATGGCAATGCAAGTACTTCTCTGCGGTCGGTCACTCATGATCTTGGTGTCACGTACCAACTGGTCGATTCTTGATAAGCCATCTTCGTCTCGCGACTTCATCTTGAAGTGTGTCATCGGAGATCTTCTCATCCGTGCTTGCAGGAAACTCCGGTAGGAAGATGTCAAACATCTCTTGATGGGATCGTCGGTGCCTCTGCCTTTGGTTCCCAGCTTGAGCCTACTCCTGGTCCTCCATGTGCCGCTCAACGCCTGTGCCTTTCTGATAGCACGCCAATGCTTCATCCCCAAGTACTTGGCATTTGGATGAAGCCGTATCGCTTCGTGTATCCGGTCTTCAATTCCATCTCCGCACACGCACCGTACTTCTCGATGAAGTCCTCCGGTGGCAAGGTGCCGCTCGTCTGTGAACAACTCCATTCGATCCTTGTCTCCTCCCATCTTGACGACTCCAAGAGACAAGTCCTCCTCGCTTCCCGAGTTGTCCGGCAGCACTAACGTGTCTTGTGTGTTGCCACTCACGGATCCTTCAAAGATTGTTGATTGTGTCATGGGTTCCTCCGTCCTTCGGTGGTACCAAAATCGAGGTGTTTGCACTTCTCCCTCTTGGTCGGGACTTGAATTCGCTCGATGGACTTGCTGGTTGGTAGCTCCGTCCGGATCGAGTGTGTCGAGCATGCACTCCAGGCGGTTAGTGGCTAGATCAAACCCTTAATCAAGGTTACACACCCGCTATCTTAGATCGTGATTAGTGAAACCTCTAAGTATCTATGCATGTTAAAATTGCATAGAAATACTCTGCAGGCTATCTGTCAAAATGTGAGCTGGGTGAGTTGGATAGCAAAGGCATAGGAACTCCGAGTTAAGCACCGTGGGGTGGATCAGTACCTGGATGGGGTGCGGCTAACTAGGAGTTTTGGAAAGTGAAATCAAATGGACTGATGACCCATGTCTATCACTTCCCTTATCCCTTGAATCCGGGGCCCAAGAGTAAAATACTCTTGTTTCTCCCTTGGTTGGTTGGCCTTAAAGGCCAGTGGAGGCCTCATTCCTCTCCTTGGTAGGGCTTCTTGCCTTCTTCGCCTCCTCTCCTTGGCCTTGACTTGGGCTTCTTTGCCTCCTCCTTGGCCTTGGGCTTGGGCTTCTCCTCCTCTCCTTGGCCTTGGACTTGGGCTTCGCCTCTCTCCTTGGCCTTGGACTTGGGCTTCTTTGCCTCCTCTCCTTGGCCTTGGGCTTAGCTTCTTCCTCCTCTCCTTGGCCTTGGGCTTGGTCCTCTCTGGGCCTCAAGCCTTGGGCACACTTGAGTCCCTCCTGCTTGCTAAGGCGGCGTCGCCTCGCGGCCTCGCCTAGCATTAGCATCGCCTAGCGTCACCTAGCATCGCCTAGCGTCCTAGCATCGCTGGCGCCTAGCATCGCCTAGCATCACACTAAGCCTAGTCGCCTATCTGGTGTACACACAGATCATAGCTTGTAACAGGAGGGAGTAGCTCGCGTCGTGGCACAAACACACTCTCCCACGAGAACAACAAATTCCTCACACATCGCTCTGAGTCATAGCTTTGGCCTCCTCGCTCTTGCATTGCATCTAGAGGACAAGCTATGATGAGCTTGTCCTCAATGGAAGGGTCTATATACTAGACCACGGCATCGGCATATTCCTAAGATATCCTATTGGCATCGGCATATGCCGGAAATATCCTAAGAATACACTATAATATGCAAGGAATATGCCAAAGCATATTACTTGAGCTTATCCACTTAGCTATTGTATCCATGAATACACTAATATGCAAGGAATATGCCAAAGCATATTACTTGAGCTTATCCACTTAACATAACCATGTTTAATTAACACTAATTACTTACTTAAAGATAAGTAATTAGATTAATTAATGCTAATCAAACACTAAACCCAAGTGCAGAGATTAGTATCACACGGCATGACAAGCTCCTCAATCGTAGCGTGCGCCTCTTTGACTTGATTCACTAAGGCCTCATGTTGGGTGGACATGGCCCTCAGCTGTTCCTGCGCCTTGTCGAGGGCCGCTTCGCACTCTCGTCTGCGGTCCTCTGCCACCTTGTTCTCGCCCTCTAGTCCCTCCAACTTTTCCTTGAGCAACTTCTCCTGTTGCCCATGCACTCGGAAGTGAGCCATGGGTGCACTTTGTCGAAGAGTCACTTTGAGTCGAGCCATGGCCGAGTCAAGAACTGGAATTCCAGATTGGGCTGTTCCTGTATCCCCTCCACAACAATTCCTTGGCCAGTGTCACTTGTCTCCACTTGATTTGGGCGGGTCAATGAGATGTCGCCAAAAATGTCCTTGAGCTCGTCGCGGTGCCAAAATTAGCCCTTCCTCTCCTAGGGGTTGATGCAACTACCCTTTATCGTTCAACCTCCCCTAGTGGCGTGACTCATCCCCTGCACACAGAGGGGACAACTGCCGTCTCCCTTTTCTTCTCCTCCTTCACCCGTCTGCTGGATTTCGACAGTGACCCTAGGTGTAGCTGTGGGTTCCTCCTCAGCTTTGTTCTTCCCTTTTGTGACCCCAGATTCGATCGTCGCGCCCTCACTTCTTGCCCTTGGAAACCTCCCACCTTCATCTAAATCTTCTAGAGGCGCATTCCCAAGCTGGAATCCTTCCACAGATCCTCCTTACCTCCTCCTCCTCTACCTTAGTTCTCGGGGTTTCCGGCTATGAAGAAGCGGACCGACTCCAACTTTAGGCACCGGAATCGTGAATACATGAATCAAAAGGGTGAAATCAAGGAGGGCCGAGGGGAAGGGAGCAATTCGCCTTCTCTTCACAGGCTCTTTCAAAAATCATCCTCCCCCAATCGATTTGTGTGCCCTTAACCACTTCATGAAGAAAGACCAGGAAGTGATCCGCCATATGGTCCAACTTTCGGTTCTGCAGGAAACACAAAATCCACTTGGCCAAGCCCACCAGCTGCACAGACACGAGTTGGCGAGTCACCCATCCATTGTTCACCCTCACTTCCCCAGGCTTCATGAGCGCGGCCGCTGCAGCTCTCAGGGTCTTCTTCCTCTGGGGGTCAATCACCAGGCTCCCATCCTCTGATTCTTCTCGCCCATACACTGCTCGAAAGAGCCCCAAATCCCAATTTTGCGGCCTCTTCCTCGCGTCGCCCTCTTGCGACCTGGTTCTCAATTGGCGGGCACTCTTGCAATCTTTGGTCGTAGCACATTTCTTTTCCATGAATTCCGGGCTTCTGCAAGGCACGCCGGCTCTAACCTTCCGATGGTCCATGTTGGGCCCTTTGCATGAGTAATTTGACGCGGCTTGAGGCACCATCTCCTTCCTCCTTCGTCTTCAAAAAACCTCGGCTCTCCGCAGCGATGGTGGAGAAAAGCACCACCCTGGCGCTCCTTCGCTCCTCCCTGGTCCTCCCCGCCTCAGGCGCCTCTTTCCCCCAGCAGGATTCGCGTGGTTTCCCTCCTCGGCCGCCGCTGGCACGTCGGCCTTGCGCCACCGCTACACACAAAGCGGTGGTGGCCCAAGCGCGATTGCATGCGTCGCCCGGCTTGCTGCACTCAGACGCTCTCTCACAGTCGACCTCGCGGTGTGGTGTGTTCTTCTTCGATTCTTTCCGGTGGCAACCGCTCGCCACTAGGGTTGTAAACTCCCCCAGTCTTCGTCCGTTTTTGACCACCGTGGTGGAGCTAGCCACCTCCCCACTTGACTGCCCAACTGTGGCATAGTGTGGGCATTCCTAGCATATATAGACACCTCTTATTCCAAAAATCACCAAAACCCAAGGACTCTATTTCTGACCTACCTATCCAGGGTCAAAACTAAAGGACCCAAAAAATTATTATTATCACCATGGGCCAAGGACCATTTCTGTATAAAAGGGCCTTACCCGGACAATTCCCAAAGCACTTCACCAAAAACAAAAAAAATCGTTCATCCCGACACTTCGGAGGAGGGTTAGTATACATGTGATCTTCCACGGACCAGGGTCAGACGAGGCAATCGAACCTAGGTCCGGACTCGAGTAGGACCCAGAGTCCGGACCCAGTCGGTGGACCCAGAGGTCCGGACTCGGGGAGGAGGGAATCCCTTTGTCATCTTAGTGTGATACTAATCTCTGCACTTGGGTTTAGTGTTTGATTAGCAAGATGCTTATGTTAATTAAGCATTGATTAGTGATAATTAATCTAATTACTTATCTTTAAGTAAGTAATTAGTGTTAATTAATCTAAGGTGCTTATGTTACTTAAGCATTGATTACTGATAATTAATCTAAGGTGCTTATGTTAATTAAGCATTGATTAGTGTCAATTAAACATGGTTAGCAATAGCTAAGTGGATAAGCTCAAGTAATATGCTTGGCATATTCTTGCATATTATAGTGTATTCTTAGAATACAATAGCTAAGTGGATAAGCTCAAGTAATATGCTTTGGCATATTCCTTGCATATTATAGTGTATTCTTAGGATATTTTACGGCATGCCAATGGGATATCTTAGGAATATGCCGATGCCAGGGTCTAGTATATATAGACCCTTCCATTGAGAACAAGCTCAGATCATAGCTTGTCCTCTAGATATGCAATGCACGAGCGTTGTGAGGAGGCCAAAGCTATGACTCCGAGAGCGATGTGTGAGGAATTTGCGTGTTGTTCTCGTAGGGAGAGTGTGATGCTTTGGCAAGTGCTACATTGATGATGTCATCATCTTCAGCAATACCTTTCAGGAGCATCTACAACATCTTGACGATCTTTGCTAGGTAGCTTGTGGGTTGAAGGCCCATCCAGAAGTGTCGATTTGGAAGGACAAGGTGTTGTATTTGGGTCATTGGATCACGCTGCGGGATCTGCGCATGCCACCAAAGTGGAGCAATCGTGGCATTCGAATAGCTGACATCTCGAAGTTGAGGGCATTTTGGGGTTGGCGGTTACTGAGGAAGTTCATTCAGCGGATGGCGGAGGATTGACCATTGAATGACTTATTAAAGTTGGTGACTTGGCGTTGGACTCAAGAGGAGGTCGCTTTCATGGAGTTGAAGGGCATGAGCTTGCTAATTCTTGGTCATCCAAACTTGATGGCGTTCGTGCTTTACATTGATTGGAGCAAGAAATCGGCGCCAGAGGCGTCTTAGGCGAGATCAATGACAAGGAAGAGAACATGTCATTGCCTATGCCGATCGGAACAACAACGGTGGTCCAACTACTACACTATGAAGGAGAATGTCTTGCAATAACGTGGGCGTGATCGGACACTTTCGTCGTACTTGTTTGGACATCGATTTATCATCCGACCATCAACACCTTTGGTTGATGGCCAGCGACAAGCTTACGGGAAAGGCGGCGGGTGGCTCTCATTCTTGAGTATGACTTAGTCGCCGAACAGCCGGTGAAGTTCACTCTAATCTTGATGGGTTGTCGAGAATCCTCTACCTCGTCTTGAAGACACTACGAGGCGGGCAAGATTCGGATGACGAACGGTGGGGAGAGTAGTCCGAGATACCATGTTGGCCATCTTGCATGAGGGATCTTGAAAGACCCTCCACTCATCGCTTTGTATGCGGTCGTCCGTCGGGGACATGCAGGCGGATGCAATAGCGGTGACCTTTCTAAGGTGCAGGTGCCACAGGGCTTTCATCTCGAGGCCACGCCAAGCTACGAGAAGGTGGCTCGGTACTATTGGAAGGAGGACATAATGTATGTCGTGATTACTTGGAGATAATTGTACCCAATCAGGAGGACGGTGAGACTCATCACCGGTGCATGAAGGCTTAGGGCATTTTGGTGCTAGCGCACCTCTGACATGCTCGAGGGCCCACACATACAGGCAAGGATGTATGGAGATGTGGAAAGGGTGATCGGAATGTAGAGTGTCTTGATCGAGTGAAGAACAGTTCCGACCAATGATGTTGTGACTTCACTCTGCGATCAAGGACTCTTCTACAAGGTGGAGTGTGGATCTCATGCGGACATGCGAGGCTCGTCACGGAAACAAGCATGTCATGCTAATGGTGGAGCATTTGCAAGTGGTGCGAGGTTGCCATCTTACCAAGCGTGACTCTCGGCTTACGATAAAGGCGTTCTTGGCTTAGTTCTTAGTCGATATGGAGCATGTGCGGAGGTTCTCGGCGGGCAAAAGAATTCGTGGGGAATTTCAAGACTTGTAGCGGGGAGGCTTGATTGATGTTAGACATCGTCGACCGAGAGAGATCATCCTCAGCCGATGGACTTCTTTGAGCGGCTTAGTGCGGACCAAAGCGGGCCTTGCGTATTGTCTCAATGAGACGTACATGGGATGAAGGGATGCCATACCTAGTGCTAGTGCAGGGTGAGCAATCAAGCGACCTTGAGCAATTTTCACCATACTACTTGTTGTATGGGCGACAACCATTTTGCAGCGTGAGGCAAGCAGGGCTACAAGCGATGGATTGCGGTCAGGATGATTGCCTCACAGGACGGAAAGGCGGGGCAGAGGTAACAACGGGGAGTAGCTAGCGTCGTGGCACAAACACACTCTCCCACGAGAACAACACGCAATTATCACGCATCGGCTCTCGGGTCATGGCCTCCTCACGCGCTGCATTGCATATCTAGAGGACAAGCTATGATGCTGTCCTCAATGGAAGGTCTATATACTAGACCTGCATCGGCATATTCCTAAGATATCCTATTGGCATCGGACATATGCGAAATATCCTAAGAATACACTATAATATGCAAGGAATATGCCAAAGCATATTACTTGAGCTTATCCACTTAAGCTATTGTATCCTAAGATACACTATAATATATGAGGAATATGCCAAAGCATATTACTTGAGCTTATCCACTTAGCTATTGCTAACCATGTTTAATTAACACTAATCAGCGGCTTAATTAACATAAGCACTTAGATTAATTAACACTAATTACTTACTTAATAAGTAATTAGATTAATTAATGCTAATCAAACACTAAACCCAAGTGCGAGATTAGTATCTGCGGCATGACGGTGTCGCGCGGTAAGCACTTGAATTCATATAAGCACTTCCTCGACCAACAACCAAGCAAACAAATCTGTCTGTGAGATATATAAATTACAATCCCCCACGATAATGTGAGACTCTAAGTCAAAACATTATCATTAGTAGAACTACGTCACCTCATGTAGTGCATTGTGCACAAAACCAATCTCAGAATGTCGTCCAGGTTATGAACCTTGTCCATGAGTGGAGGCTTGTCTTCAGCATCCTCATGCGCCTGTCATGTGGACTACTCTCCCCCCCAGCCGGTTGCTCGCCATTTTCTTCTTGCCTTAGTGAGCCTGTGCCTTCTGCGGAACACTGGTTCATCCTTGATTAGTTCTATGTGGAACTTCCCTTTGGTATACTTCCCCATCTCCGCAAGCGTGAAAGCAAACACATGTCGCGATGCCTCCAACAACTCCTTTAGTGGCCGTTGGATTGCTCTTCAACTCGATGCTGTTAACCACTCATGTGTGTGGTAGATGGCTTGCGCTTCCTCTCGGCTTACTCTCCTTGCCTCAAACTCACCTTCTCTTGTTGAGATCGAGTCTTTGGAATGCCTTTGTCCACCGAACCAGCGCTTCAACCCGCCTTCTTGGTTTGAAGTTGGTAGCGACTCCGGTAGCTAAACAACGGTCATCATGTTCATGTCAAATGCTTGCCCAAGCAATCCACACGTTCCTT
>VJWM01000355.1:0-42380 GCA_010909165.1 Anthoceros angustus | reverse complement strand
TTTGGATGAGTTCTTTCGGCGAGCCTCCGTGTTCAATGGCTTGCCTTCAAGATTCTGAATGCTGGCCAAAACCGTGATTGTGTGAAAGCCACATTTCCTTCATGTATGTACGTGAAATGATCTTTGGATGGTGCCGCTGCATTTGCCACTAACCCCACCCAAAGGCTCCTTGTTGCATTCTCGGATCAAGAAAACTCATGATAGAGAAATGATCGCCTCCTTCCTTCACGGAAGAATGCGATCGCTTGATGAAACAGAGTTGAGGTCCAATCAAAAATCCTATATGCGCAAAGCAAAGTCCGATGGGGACAAGCTCAAAAAGTCCTCACCAGAGGCACCCGTGGCAATAGGCAAGGTGGCCCTATGATGCACAATAGGTTTTCTAACAATATGCTAGCCCAGTAGCCCCTACTATCAAGAAGACTCTCCTATGGCTCGACATTCACCGCTAGCAACCTTAGCTCTCAGATCCGACACCCCGCCCTTCCAACACACATGGTGACGCACCGCACTCCGGCCTCTTCTACCTCTAAGCCTCCTAGTGGACTACGGGAATCAAACTCGTGATTTTTGTAAGTTGTCGATGACCCTCTTCTTCGTTGTCCCGGCTAATTTTTCCTTGGTTGCCTTTTCCGTGTGTCATCCCCGATGATCCGGTGTGCCCGATCGCATGTTGCTTTTGACATGACCGAATCCCGAAGTCCCCATTACCACCTCGTTGAGTGCGGACACGCGTTGGAGTAATGGCGGATTCCATGATTCCCAGACCGGTCTGGAGGATACGAAGGGCTCCCATGCGGTCTTTGCATCGGTGGGGCCCGTTGTATTGTGGACCTCCGGTTGGCGGATACATGGTTTTGGGATATCGCGGCCCGGAGAGGGCTTCACATACGATAGGCCTCTTCCTCCTCCTCCTCCTCCTCCTGTCGTAGTCCACTTGATGCCGGCCTTGAGGCGGTTGGACGAATGGCGTGTTCTTGGCACACGGCACACGAATCGTTCGCCGTGGTCGGTGTTTTCCGCGCTCGGTCCTTAACACAGTTTATCGCGGTCCTCTACTCTCTTTATCACTTTTCCGGTCCTCCGCGGACACGCTACCTCCTTAGGGAGTCGGGTCCGGTGGAGCTTCTCGGACGGTCTTGGTGTCACCACCTCCTTCTTACCACCTTCTTTTTAGCGGGGCTTTCTTGCTCTTCTTCTTGCGGGATACTCTTCCTCCTCCTCCTCCTCCTCCTCCTCCTCCAGACACCTCGTTGGTCTTCCTCCTCCTCCTCCTCCTCCTCGATCGAACCCGTTCTTCTTCTTCTTCTTGCCTCCTTGGCGGTTCTTTATCCTCGATGTAGCGATTCCTCGTAGTTTTCGGCGCTCGACCGCCTTGCCACGTCCTTCTCGGCTAGCGGCGGGGCGTGCACAGCCATGGGTTTGGCTAGACCGGCGCGAACCACCGTCACGCTTGCATCGTGGTATGGGTTGGATGCGATCCTCGGGGCATAGAACCGCTCGATGTCTGAGCCCTTCTCCTTCTTCCTCGCTTGATTTTCCAACTTTGATAATACATACCCCTCTGGTGATCCCTCGAAACCGTTCTAAGAAGGCATTTTCAAAGCTTCAAGCGAGGCGGGTGGGGCATTCTCCGGTGGTCGGTACTTTCTCCGATACCATTGAGCGTTGTCCTCGGAGAACCCCTTGGAAAACTGGATGGCTGGCGTCGACTCCCCTCCGTTGAAGTTGGCTTTGGACATGAAGTCCTCCACAAAGGTCTCGCATCCGCTCCTTCTTCCTCCGAATATGGATGCGCTTGTTTGGTCGGTAGGGGCCATGGCTGCGCCATCGATTGGGTTAGGCGTGGGGCTCCTACCTTCTTCCGTTGGCGTCCCTTGTACCCGTACTCGTCTTGGTCGACAATTCGACCACGTTCTCCCTCCTCGGCGGTGCTCTCTCGTTGGGTTTGGCGTCTCTCCCTCTCACAGCTCGGAGGCCGAGAGTGACCACGTCCGATCCTCCAGTTCACTCTTGACCGTCGCTCGACCCTCACGCATTCACTTACCTTCTCTTCCCTAAGGGCGCACTGCGGCACCACCGATTTCATTCCCGGCAGCAGCGCCAAAAATGTGGCGTGACTTTTCGATGGAGGTAGGCGCGCGCACAATCCGTGTCGTTGTAGGAAGAAGTCCGTTCCCAAAGGGAATGATAGGCCCGTTTACCGCGTTTGGTGATTCTTACCGTCCTTAGCGCTCGTTCGGTCAACACACACATACTCCTAACTACTCTACCGTTCACCGTCTGAGGCCGGTATGGCCAAGCGTTTGAGACCGTTCGCGTCCGTATCGTTCACGCCATCCTCACGCATCGATCCTTTCCTCTCTCCCCTCACGCTACACTCTTGATCTTAGAAAAGCAGCGGTTCTGTGATCCGGACCTCCTCCGTCGTTCGCGGGCCTCTCCGTCCGGGCTCTACACGCCCTCCGGAGTTCCTCCGGCTCACGTTCGGTCAGTTCGGTGTCGGACGCGGCTCGCGAGCACGGATCACGATCACCCTTCCTGCACACACCACAGCAGCGTTAAGTCTCGGGACCTTGATCAATCTCCCGGGTCGTGCACCTTTCGGTGACTCGGGACTCACGTTAGCAAGAAGACTCACAAAGGTGCAGAGCAGCGGCATCAACACCAAGAAAGATGCTTTACTAGGCCTCGGCCCTCTTATCTGCGCCCAAGGCGGCGTCTTTATTACACCCCTATTACGTGATAGCTCGGTATACCTAATCGGCCGCCTACCGCCTATCCCCCTATCTCCTTCGTGTGGGGGAAGGTCACAGGCCCGCCTCGGAATGGGTGGTCAATCCCGTCACAGCGGTTGTGGTGCACCCAATCGGATGATCCGTGGCGGGGCCCCTCCTCTCCCGGAATCACAGCCGGGTTGGGCTCGTGATCGACAACCGCCGTTACCACGGCGTCATCCTCCCACAGCCTCCACAGGTCCGCCGGTGGGGCCACAGCTCTGCTCCCCTAAGCGTAAGTCGAAGGGGCTCCTCCTTCTTGCCCGATCCGGTCCTCGAGGTCTGTCTCGACTCCACGAACTAGTCGGCTTATTCAGGTCGGCCCGGCTGGGTCAGGCCTTGTCTGCAGGGTCCGGACCTCGGGGTCGGTTATTAGGTCGGACTTGGTCGGACTTATTCGTCGGACTTGAGTCCGGACTTATTCTGGTCGGACTTGGTCGGCCTCCCCTCGGGGTCGGACAAAGTCGGACTCACGCCCACCGGGTTTCCTCCCTCACGGGACTCCTCCGTGGCTCTCCCTCGAAGTCCTCCATGTTCCCGATCGCGGTGACTCGCCGTTGGCCCCTCCTTCCATGGTGAGGTGCGGGGCTTACCTCGATCGCATCCGCGCTCCCTCGTTACGCTCCTCAGGTTGCTCCTCTCCGCGCTCCCGTCATCTCCAAGCAGGGCCACTAGGGTCCTGTCTTTGTCCCGTGGCCTTCATCTCCTTGAGCCTTCCGGTCCGTCCGTTTCGTGGTCGAGAGGCTTCTTGGAGCTCGGCGTGGTAATAGGCAAAGTCAGATCGACTTGTTGAATTGCCTCTTCCACGTGTGCGGGCACCGTCTCCCTCATAAGTGTTAGGGAGGCGTCTTTGCCCGGCTTGTTGGGCCACCTCTCACTGCCCGGTTGTGGTGGGCGTATCACGAGGCTACAAGGCGGCCTCGGTCACCTCCTGCATGCCCTGTTGCTCACTTGCTCGGCTCCCGTCGTTTCCTCTCCATTGCCGGCTTACCGCCATAGCGTTCCCTTCCGCCTTTCTCGGACGGCGGCTTCTTTTACGCTTCCGGTGCTCGCGCTCCTCGTTCATTACGGCCTTTAGCTCATGACTCTCCTCTCGGTCGGATACCTCCGTCCAGGCTCGGACTTCCTCCGGCTCATACAGCAGCAGCAGCGTCCAACTCCTTGGATAGTCGCCGATTTTCCTCCGTCTTGAGGCGGGCTGGCACTCTGCGTGCTCAGTCGTGGATTCTCGTTGAGAATCACTGCTTTGCTCAAGCGCATCTTGGGTTGTAGCTCCAGTGTCCTTCATCCTCCATCTGCTGCCTCTCCTCTACTTCCTGTGCGGAGATCTCCTCGATCCTTTCCTCTTCCTCCTCCTCCTCCTTTGGCCCTGCTCCATAGCCCTTTGCGGCCTTGAGTTACCTCGGCTGTGACTCTCTCCACGGTTCGATCACGTCATGGTGATCCGGTCGCTCTTTGCCTTGACAGGCTCCTTCGCCGCCTTTACAGGCCTCGCCCACTTGGCGGCTCTGGCCGGGCCTCCGCGGTCGAGCTCTCTGCTTGTGCCGGGCCTCTTCCTCCTCCTCCTCTTCCTCCTCCTCCACCAAGTTCTTCCTTGGGCCTCCCAGGCTTGCTTGATTTGTTCGCCTGGTGAAGAACCTTAACCCGATCTGCTGAACCGCCCGGGCCTCGCGCTCCGCCACCCGGCGTTTCCCTTCCTCGATCCGGCGAGGGACTCCGCCTTTCCTTTGCCCTCGGCCTTCACTTGCTCTTGGGTTCCACCATCCTCCTCGGGTGGCCTCCACTTCACAGGTCTTCTCCGCTGTACCACGAGACCCCAAAGCATTCCGTCCATGGCCGGTGGCAGGACTTCGCCGTGTTTCTTCCACGGCCGAGTGAGGCCCCCACAAAGTCCGTAGTGGGGCCGGCATTTCTCGATCCGCCAAGGACCTCCATACCGCGTCCGGGGTAAGTCGGTGGGTTCTCGGACCTAATCGGGACCCTCGGGTCACAGTGGTGAGTCAGTCTCACCCTCTTGGCCCTCTTGGCCTCTAACTCCTTTGTGCCCTCTTCTCACAGGGCTCGGAGGAGGAGGTGAGGGTCAGGGAGCAAGCTCTTTTGCCCCTTCACAGCCGGGGCAGGCCCGGCTCGGGGTGTGCTGCCGGTGACCTCCTGCTCCTTGGGCCACGTCCCTTTACGCCCTCCTTCGCCTCTTGACCTCTTGCCACTCGTGGGCGGGGGTAAGAATCGGCACCTTCGAGGTCTTTGCGTTGGTAAGCGGCACCGTCTTCCGCCTCTTCGGCTCCCGTTGAGTTCGTCGGGGCTCGGCAGCCGTCGTGGTTGTTGGCATTACCGGTCGGGCCGCAGCGCCCTCCGGCATCGGCTCCCTCACTGTCTTTGCTCGGAGGGGCACCAAAAGGAGGAAGGGGAATCGCCTCCCAAACTTCCACAGGTGGTGAGGGGTTCGCTCAGACGTATGGAGTCAGGAATCCTCGATCGTCCTCCTCCCAGTCGCTTGGTCTTGAAGGGCGACCCCCACCTCAGGCGCCCTTGCACGCTCTACTTACAGCGGGGCCTCCGGCCCCTTGGGCGCCCTCAAGCTCTCCTCCTTGAGGGCTCGAAATGTCCCCATACATGAGATCGGTGTATGGGCCCGATGGCGAGGCTTCTCGCTCCTTAGCTTCGTGCCTCTGGCCCAGGCCGGGCGAAGATAATCCTTCCCGTCCGCTCTCTTCCCATTGGGCGCATGCGAGAATACCAGGTTATCACCAAGGTGATCCACCTTGGTGAGTTCAATGGACAATGATCGGGCTACCGCCCTTACTCGTATCGGCGGATCGGATATCAACCATCCGTTGGTTGTCCTGCGTTCGAGCCTCGGCATCGCGCGTGGGCGGCCTATCTTCCCTTAGCCTTAAGGGGCTCGGCACCACGCCCCTTCTTCCTCCTTGGGCGGTTGTAGGCCATCCTCGGGACCTCAAGGTCCATCGCCTCGGTCCTCCGGAGGTTCTTGGATCGGACCTCCTTGTTGATCGCCCGGCATCTTCGGGCAACTCCGGACTAGGTAGCGTCAAACGGACCATTTGGAACACGTCCGGATGCCACTCCTGCACCAATTCCCCTTCCTCCGGGGCCGGATGGATAGCGCGGGTCACAATGTTGCGCTCCAGGTCCATGGCTCCCGCCGGCTTTTGGGTGCCATTGCTTTCTCCTCCTCTTGTTCTTTTGGCGGCTGGCGGTCCGGCACGATGTTCCTCCGCCGCGCGTTGTTGCTCCAACCTTGGCGGTGCGCGCGCTCTAAGGCGGTGGCGCCCAAAAGATGGCGCGAGCGGATTGCGGGCGCAAGGGCTGTGATTATGGAGGCTGCGCGGTATGACCTCCCTCCTTGGCGGCGCTTGTGGAAAGTAAGCTGGCGAAGGCGCCTCTTCGTTGTCCGTAGCGCGTGCATGGCTTACTCGACCCTCGCTTCACTGCGGCCTTCGCGCGGCGGGCGTGAATACACTGCCTGCGCCTCGGCAGGTTACGGTCTGCCTCTGCATGCCCGACCTCCACTCGGGGCCGTCCACGTGGCGCCGCCTCGTCATCCTCCTCCTCCTAGGTTACTTTCCTGGCGTACTTATCCTGTTTTGACACAGGTGGGTTCCGGACTTATCCGTTACTCCCGTGGTCGGAGCTTGCCATAGTGGTCTGGGGTCCGTTGTTCACTCAGGAGTATACTCGAGCCTCGTCCGGCGCTACCCCAATTTATTCCTCCTTCCCTTATTTATCCTTCAATCCTAAAAAAAGCGAAACCCTACTTGTTCTTAACTCCCAGTGCACCAGCCCACACATACCAAAATAACACTTCCCACGGATGAAGTTTCATGTTGACTCCATACGAAAACATTGCCTCAAATGGTCTAAATGCAGTTCCTTCTCCCAAACAAATCATCCGAGAATACCTCCATGAACTTCCTCGAAAATCTCGGCGTTCACCACCGCTGGAAAGTGGCGGGGCACAAGCCGAAGGGAGCTTGAATAGGCAAGTTCCCCAATCCGTCGTGAATGTTGTCTTGTCTGATCCTCCTTCGTGAAATTTGATTGTACCGAATATCCATCAAGAAGCTGCATCTCATGTCCGATGTCCACTTGTCCATGAAAGGTAAAGGGTGATGATCCTTCTTCGTTGCCATTGAGCTTCAAAATCTTGACACACCGACCTTTCCTGCTGCTTCTTGGTACAATCACGATGGGCGACCCACTCCCGGTGAGCCGGGTAAATCACCAAATAGTATGGTCCTTAACAACCATGGAATACTTGGGATTCACTGTATTGCTTGATCCTCGTCTTGCCCTCCTTCAGTCGATTCGATGTATTCCAGTTCTTCGGTATCCTGTCATAATCTTGAAGGCAAACACATCGACATACTCTAAGCACCTCTGAAACTCTTTCTCTACCTAGGTACTTAGAAATCTTGACTACCTTGCTAGGTTCTAACTCTAGGTCTTCTACATGGATCTACATATGTTCCCTATTTTACCTATCTCGGATCCCTCTTCGGGAAAATCTCTCATAAGCCTTACCTTCCAAAGGCTACTCCTTCTCTATGGGCCTCATCTTCGGACTCCTCTGACTTCCTCTTGGCATGCCCACAAGGAGGCTGCTGGGTCCTAGCCCCTTCAAATCCACATGGTGAGTGCTTCACAAGCTCCCGGCAATTCTCCTAGGGGTCCTAATTCCACCCCTCTGTCTTCTTCTTGCTGGAAATTTCCAGCTCTCACACGGGCCATCGGCGGCGGCCGTCCCTTCACTCGCTCCATCCGCTCTCCCACCCAGCGGGAGATGGTGGCCTCGGCCGCTCGCGGCACCTCGCTTCTCCTTCCCTTCCACCTGTGTGAGGCTGCTGGCGGCGTGGGGTGCACCTACAGCGGTGGCTGCTCCCCTGGTGATGCGCCTACCTACCATGGTGGTGGCCCCCACGGTGCCCTGCCCACCGGTGTGCCTCCCCTCAGTGGGCCGGTGCCTCTCGGCACAAAGGAGATGGTGGGGACTCCCCCACCCTTGGGGCTGTCACCCCTCCTGTAGTCCTTCTCTCATAGACTACCATTCGGCCTTCCTCGGCCTTCACCTCCTCTCCCTTGCTTGCTCACAGTGGGGAAAAGATTCCCACTCGGCAACCTTGTTGCCTCCGCATCTTCTCCTCCTTGCTTCTAGCATGCTTGTGGAGTCGACCTCCCACTTGTCTTCGCAATGCAAAGGCCTTTCCAAACTCGGTGGATGGATGACCTCAAAGGATGCCATGCATCTTCAACTCCTTGCTTGTGAGAAGTCCCTGTTTCCCATAAATGCACCAAATAGGTGCTAAGGTATAGCCTTGGCCCTTCCTCATCCGAATTTGGCTTGAGGAGCTTCTCGTGGTGGATGTAGGCCTTCATACATAATGGTCCCCAATCCTTGGCTCCCATGGAAATCTTCCACAAAAATTGGAGGAAGTTGGTCTTGAAATAAAGTCGTTGGTAATTTACCAACCCAGCTTCTTTTGCGAAGAGCCTCCACTTGACTCCTTGATGCTCTCGGTCTTCCAGCCATTCTTGGCGTGGGCCTTCACTCCTCCATCCATCATGTCGAGGAACTCTGCGGGATATCGGAGGGCTGTCCTCTTCCCTCCATTCGACCTTTCGAGGAGCAATTCGAGCTCTCTTCCTCCGCCTTTCTTCCTCTTGGTCGCGCCGGCTTTTCACCCACGGTCCTTCTCCCGTCGCTCCGATCCGGTGGTCACCTTGGCCACCATCAACCTTCATCCGCTCATCTCTCCTTCATACCCTCTTCCACGATCACGATGTCACCTGGATCGTCGAGGAATTCCACCTCCACCTTGACCGGCGGTGTCGTGATGCGGTTGGGTTGGGTCGTGCCTCTTCTGCAGCTCGTCGACTCCCGTCGGGTGTCACTCGCGCCCCCACACAGGATCCCCATTTTATGTCCCCAATTCCTTACATGCAGGCACATAACCTACTTGCTTCGTGGTTACGGGCATTCGTTTGAGTAGTGACGCTCCATAATTATGACACACTGTGGAATCGGCCTCTGTGATGGATCGGTCTCCATTGTCCGGCGATGTCGGTCGCCATACCGAGGCGGTGTAGTCGGTTGGTAAGTCGCCTCATTGATTGAGGTGGCCGACTTCCGGTGACTTGCACTGTAGCCTCATCCACATACCAATAATCTCCGGCAGCGGTTTCCACATGATTTACGCATGTCGCGTGCGAATACATTCTCGGTTGGTGTGTCCCGTTTGATGACAAATTGAGCAATACACCAAGCCTCGGTGAGGAGATCTTCGTGGAGCTTGATTCTTCACGCCTTGACCTCTAACTCGGTCAACCTCTTGGTCAAAGCCTCCACTTGTCCGCAATCCCTCCTCCTGCTGCGACGTTTCTCCTTCTCCATCCCGGACGTCTTCCCTTTCCTCTCCTTCTCCAATGCGCGTTCCGCCTTCTTCTTGACCTTCTCGGTCCTTCTTCATTCGTCGTTCGTAGGCCTTCTCGATTCCTCATCCGATGTGGAGCTTTCTTGAGTTCGCTATCCTCACTTCGATGAGGGGCGAGGCGAGAGCTGGAGGCGGAGGAAGGCGAGGAGCTAGATCTCCTCGATCCTTTCCTCTTCTTATGACTTCGCCTCTTCTTCTCCTTCTCCCCCAACTCGGCGGACTCCCATTCCTCGGCTAAGCGGAGGCCCACCTTCGTCTTAGTTCACGCTGCGGTGTACCTCCATTTTCGAGACAAGCCACTCACAAACCAATCCAACGCTTGTTCTTGTGAGTACCAGTGGGTGGATCTCCGGCCTCTCGGGTGCACATTTGAACTCGATCGGATATCCGTAAAACCTCTCCACATAATCGAACAAGATTCTCGCTTCCCTGGAGGGTTCTCAACTTGCCAAGTGTGGTGTGCGTGGCGAGCCCTCCGATTCAAGAAGGCTGCCTTAAGAGCTTCCCAATCAGTTGGCGCCGAATTATATGTGCGACCATACCAGCATTGGGGCATGCCCTCTCGGATCCGGAAGATGCGTTCGGTCGGCGACTCCATCCTCCAAATTAGCGTGGGAGGCGTGCTCGAAAGTTCTGGCGCCTCCGTCATCTCCCTTCTTCTTCTCGAATTTGGCGTATTCTTGGCGACTATGAAGTTGGGCGGTCCTCCTCCTCCACCAACTCCTCATGCTTTGCGTCCACGGCCCAACACTCTCTCGCCTTCGGAAACACTCGGGATCCTTGAGCGAAATCTTCTACCGGGAGGAGGCGACCTCCCTCTCGTCCCAGATCAATCGATCGGAGATCGATCGTTCCGCCAAATCCTCCGACCAAGCACGAAATTCCCGCTGGCGACCGTCGTCAGCTCGATTTATTTGGAAGTTGAGGTATGTCACCGCTTTGAGAAGCAAAGCGTCGCGGCGTTCGCGGTGGAAAACTCGTGCTCGGAGGCGCCCTTCCTAAATCGCGGACACCTTCTCTCTCTCGACCTCCTTCCTCTCGGTGATCTCGCCTCTTCCTCCTCCTCTTCTCCCGTCCGTCGTTCCGCTTTCTCGTCTTAGGCCGGCGACTTCCTCCTCCTCCTCTTCTTATGACTTCGCCTCTTCCTCCTGCCCTCGAGTGGCGGCGCGGTCTCTTCCTTAGCCGATTTCTTCGCAAGGCTCGTAAATCTCTTGCGGTGGCGGTGGTGGTGACCTTCCGCGTGTATCTCCCGAGATCGACCCCTACGACATAACCATCCTCATGTCCTCCAACACGGTGTTAAGAGGAAGCAAATCACACCCCTTTAGTGTCTCAACCATTCACCCCTATGACAACTTAGTGAAATTCCTTCTTCTCACCCTATGGTCGACCCTCGGTCCTTCTCAAACATCTGACCTAGCGATGGAAACCACAAAACTTCAACCTTTCAACAAATCCCGGCAGCGCCAAAATGTGGTAGGAGAATCAGGGGCACTCCCAGTCCTCCCACTATAAGCGGCCACACTTATCCCACTGCCCGTCGTTGGGTTTCGTCCCATGAGACTTGTGTGAAAGTTCGAGGCCTTGATGCACCTCGCTACACACACTTCTCGGCCTTCTCCAGCAAGGCGCCTCTCTCTCCCCCCGGTGCACCACTTGCTGCTTGAAAATCGCCAATCCTCGACCTACAGACACAAAACAATTGCGGTCACCGCCTCGGCGAGGAGCCTACACGGGCGCCCGGGGACCCCGTTCACACGCGATTTCGTCCCTACTTCTAAGACCACTCTTCTCCACTCGGGAGCGCTCTTTTGCGCAGTTGGGATTCGTCCCTTAGGCTCGCGTGGCCTTCCACTACCCACCACCTCTAATCCTCTACTCATCTTCTCATCTCTCATCTTCTCATCTCTCATCTTCTCATCTTCTCATCTTCTCATCTCTCATCCTCTTCCTCCTATTCTAACCTCGATTCGGGCTTCTTGGACTCGCCCTTGCACAGCACAGGTCGGCCTCCACCGCAAGTTCTTCCTTGGGCGGTTGCTATGAGTTTGACACCATGAGAACCTCGAGTCTTTCACTGGTCTACCCTCAAGCCGAGAGTTCTCAGGCATTTGCCACACACCCAAAGCAAAGCAATTTCCAGCAACCATTCACAAGGGGAGCAACTCGTTTAGGCACTTGCAGAGCAAGTCCTCCACCAAGCACTCACCACATGACTTCCTCTACAGACGTGTTGGCTCACGGTACACGAAATTCCTCTGTAATGGCAAAGGACTCGATGGGCGTGGGCGCAAGACATGATACTTTACTTTGTGAAATCCTCCTCCTCTTATAGGAGGCCTTCCACATACAACCTCCCTTAGGTGACCCTCAGGTCACCTTTTCCAATTTTCTATTATTTCCTACGACATTTAATGTCGGCACCTAAATCTATTATACATCCTTGGTAAATTCTATTCTAGTAACTTCACCTAAGACCATCCTTAAAGGATGTCGATTACACCACCTATCCTTCCGTTCCCCAAAGCTCATTTATGGTCATTGACCATTCTTAGTCTTATCTACTGGGGTGGTGACATGTCCCTTGGGATTGGCTCCCTCGCCCTCCTTTTTGCTCTTGCCCCGGATCTTGTCGCCTTCCTAATGTGTGGGGCAAGTACAATCTCCCCTTCCTCCATCTCCAGGGCGCCTAAATCTGTTCCTTCCATCGGCGCCCCTCCCACACCTGGCGCCTTTTCTCCGCCTCACTGGTGGCGCCCGTTCATCGCACCCTACGCGGTAGTCGGCGGACTAGGGGTGGTGACTACCTACCATGGTAGTCGGTCCCTATCTCCTTCTTCCTCCTCCTCCTCGGTGAGGTTTCTTGGGTCAAGATCTCCATTGCTCTTCCTTTCTTTGTTTGGTTGTCCATACCTACCATGAGCATGTCTTTAAAGTCTTCTTCCCCAATTTTCTGCCTTCTCTCGGGCCTTCTTGCGTTGGTCTCCTCCTCCTCTTCCTCCCTTACTCGTGGGCGGGGAACTTCTCACCCTCCCCTTCCTCGTGTGACCCGTCCTTAGTCTCCTCCGGTGGGGTTGTCTCCCCACCACCCCAGCTGCTCCTCAGGGGTATACTGGACCCCGGCTTCATCCATCTTGCCGGGCCTTGGCGACTCACTCCAGCGCACTGCCCTACCCGGTGGTCTGGCGGACTACGGCGTGGTGTGGGGCATCTACCACGGTAGTGGCGGACTACCGGTGGTGGTCACCCACCGTGGTAGGTTGACCCCCGGAGGCTTTCCCCTCCTTGCTCTCGCCACCTTCACCTTTGGCGCTCACGCTCCTTCTCCTCCTCGACTCCTCAGTTCCTCGGAGTCCATTTTGATGGCCTCATCAAAATCGGAGGCCTCTGGCTGCACTTGTTGCGGCTCCTTTTCATCATCATGAGGACCCAATGTCCTCCTCTTGGCCAAGTAAGACTTCGTTGTTGGCCTTCAAATCTGTTGTGGAGGTGAGCCCCAAGCTTGTATGCATTTGGAGATCATCAATCTCCGTGGGCCACTCTCCATCTTCACACCTACCTTGTAGGCGTCCCTTGAGGTGGTCAATTCCCCACCTTGACATGGAGGTCACATTCTCCTCCCTCACTTCCTTTATGGTGGCCAATTTTGCACGAAGGGCATGCCAAAATCGCTTCCTCACCACCGGCATTCATGCACCACCTTCTTGTGGCTCCTCCTCTGGAACCTCCTTTGTTCCAGTCTAATTTGAGCAAGCCTTCTCTCCCCTTGAGCACTCGCGCTCCCTCTTGGTCTTGTGCTTCTAGCTCCGCTTCTCTTCAAATTAAGGGTCCTTCTCAATTCCTCTCCCATGTCCGGATTTTGATGGCTTGGGTAGCCATCACACATCTGCGTCCATTCTTTGGACGCTACCTTCTCCTAGAGCCTCTGTTTTGCCCTTTTTCTTGCTCTAATTGGGCAAAATGCTCTTCCGCCTGCCTCCATGAATCCTTGGGTGTTGCCCGAATGGCTCTTTCTTGACTGACAACCTTCCCTCTAGGACCTTCTCCGCGCCTCCATGAGGTCGCGTTGGAGCTTCTCCTGACCTTTTCCAGCTGCCTTTTCATCGGACTCCATGGCCTCCAATTGCCATTTGGTCCTGCCTTCCTCCGGCCATGTCTTGAGATTTACTTCCTCTTGGCATGCCCACAAGGAGGCTGCTAGGTCCCTAGCCCCTTCAAATCCACGGTGAGTGCTTCACAAGCACCCAGAATTCTCCTAGGGGTCCTAATTCCACCCTCTCTTCTTGCTGGAAATTTCCAGCTCCCGCACTCTCGGGCCGGGCGGGCGGTCCCTTCACTGCCGCTCTCCATCCGCCTCCCACCGGAGATGGTGGCGCCGCCGGCACCGCTGCTTCTTCCTTTCCCTTCCACGCTGCTGGCGGCGGGGTGCTGCCACGGTAGGTGCTCCCCCAGTATACCCTACCATGGTAGGTGACCGCCTACCACGGTAGTCCCCACCCTTGGGTAGACCGCCTCACCGGGTAGTCCGGGTGCCTCGAGGCACAAAGGAGATGGTGGGGACTCCCCACCCTTGGTCACACCCCTGTGGTCCTTCTCTCATAGACCATTCGGCCTTCCTCGGCCGCTCGCTCTTCCCCCTTGCTTGCTCTGGGGGAAAAGATTCCCACCCGCAACCTTGTTGCCTGCATCTTCTCCTCTTGCTTCTAGCATGCTTGTGGAGGTCGACCTCCCACCGCCTTCCGCAATGCAAAAGGCAAAGGCCTTTCCAACCTCGGGAGGTGGATGACCTCAAAGGGATGCCATGCATCTTCAAGCTCCTTGCTTGTGAGAAGTCCCTCGGTTTCCCATAAATGCACCAAATAGGTGCTAAGATGGCCTTGGCCTTCCTCATCCACCGAATTTGGCTTGAGGAGCTTCTCTGGTGGATGTACGCCTCATACATGATAGTCCCCAATCCGGCTTGGCTCCATGGAAATCTTCCACAAAATTGGAGGAAGTTGGTCTGAAATAAGAAGTGCGTTGGTAATTTACCAACCCCAGCACAATCTTTGCGAAGAGCCTCCACTTGACTCCTTGATGCTCTCGGTCTTCCAGCCATTCTTGGCGTGGGCCTTCACCTCCATCCATCATGTCAAGGAACTTGGATATCGAGAGGATGTCCTCTTCCTCCATTCGACCTTTCGAGGAGAGCAATTCGAGCTCTTCCTCCTCCTCTACACTGTCGAATGCTCACGGTCCAGCGGATCCGTCGAGCATTCCTTCCTAGCGCAGGGCGCTTATTGATGGAGGTTGATGTAACACTCCTCAATCAATTCCAAATTGGTGTAGGCCCATTGGCCATACACCCATCCTAATTGGATGTTCTCCTCGCCCCACCGAAATCAACCAAATCTCGGGGTTGAGCTGCCCAAAGCAAGTGAATTGGGGCATCAAAGCTCGCCTCCGGCGTAGCCCCCGCCCTTTTTCCTTCCTTCTCGCGAGGAGAGCCTTGCCAGGCTCCTTCCTTCCCCCACCGTGAGGCTGTTTGGCGTGGGGTGCACTCTGCGGTGGTGCTCCCCTGGTGATCGCCTACCTACCATGGTGGTGGCCCTACCACGGTGGCTGCCCACCCTTGGTGGCCTCCCCTAGGGGTAGGGCGGGTGCCTCTCTCGTAGGCACAAAGGAGATGGTGGGGACTCCCCACTCCTCTCACCTCCTGTAGTCCTTCTCTCATAGACCACCATTCGGCCTTCCTCGGCGGTTCTTGCTCTCTCCCCTTGCTTGCTCTGTGGGGAAAAGGATTCCCACTCGGCAACCTTGTTGCCTCGCATCTTCTCCTCTTGCTTCTAGCATGCTTGTGGAGTCGACCTCCCCCGTCTTCCGCAATGCAAAAGGCAAAGGCCTTTCCAACCTCTGGAGGTGGATGACCTCAAAGGGATGCCATGCATCTTCAAGCTCCTTGCTTGTGAGAAGTCCCTCGGTTTCCCATAAATGCACCAAATAGGTGCTAAGGTAGCATGGCCTTGGGCCTTCCTCATCCACCGAATTTGGCTTGAGGAGCTTCTCGGTGGTGGATGTGCTTCATAATGGTCCCCAATCCGGCTTGGCTCCCATGGAAATCTTCCACAAAATTGGAGGAAGTTGGTCTTTGAAATAAGAAGTGCGTTGGTAATTTACCAACCCCAGCACAATCTTTGCGAAGAGCCTCCACTTGACTCCTTGATGCTCTCGGTCTTCCAGCCATTCTTGGCGTGGGCCTTCACTCCTCCATCCATCATGTCAAGGAACTCTGCGGGATATCGGAGGCTGTCCTCTTCCTCCATTCGACCTTTCGAGGAGAGCAATTCGAGCTCTCTTCCTCCGGTCTTCCATACACTGTCGAATGCTCCTTACGGTCCAGCGGGGATCAGCATTCCTTTCATCGGCAGGGCGCGATTGATGGAGGTTGATGTAACACTCCTCAATCAATTCCAAATTGGTGTAGGCCCATTGGCGGCCATACACCCATCCTAGTGGATGTTCTCCTCCTCGCCTTGCTGAAATCACTAAATCCACAGGGTTGAGCTGCCCCCAAAGCAAGTGAATTGGGGCATCAAAGCTCACCCTCACTGGCGGTAGCCTGCTGCTCTTC
This sequence comes from Anthoceros angustus, assembly GCA_010909165.1. Taxonomy (NCBI): domain Eukaryota; kingdom Viridiplantae; phylum Streptophyta; class Anthocerotopsida; order Anthocerotales; family Anthocerotaceae; genus Anthoceros; species Anthoceros angustus. The sequence continues at coordinate 26,544 of VJWM01000355.1, read as the reverse complement.
CTTTCCTCCTCGAGGAGAGCCTTTGCTGGCTCCTTCCCTTGCCTTTCCTCCTCGAGGCATGGCGTCTTCCTTTCCAAGTGTTTAAAGGAAGGAATTACTTCCAAAGGTGCTCCCAAACTTCTCTTCACTTCTCCCGGTAGCACTTCACTGCACACGTTAGCCTGGCGTCTTCCTGCGTCGCTCCTCCGTTGTCCTTCTTCCGGTGGCCGCCGATTATTCTAGCGCTCTTCCGCCTTCAATTCTATGTGCTCCACAGTGTGCCTTGGCGCTCGCTCCACTTCCTCTCCGGTGGCCGGTGCTGGAGCTCTCCTTGCCTTGGCACTCCGCTTCCTTCTCTCACGCCTCGCGGTTTTGGTCTCCTTCGATGGCGCGCAGCCGCCCTCGGCTTGCTCGTGGCGATGGCCTCTTCTCGCGATGGCGTCTTCCTTCCTTTTGCGTTCACGTTCCAGCGGAGCTCTTGAAGTGGAGGCGCGCACTTTGCCCTCCTTAGATGTACGCCACGGCGCACAACCCTAGATTGGGTTCATCATTCCAAAATCCTAATTCTATCTAAACTACCTATTTTCCTATCAGCTATCCTAATTAAACTTTCTAATTACTCTATATATTTATTCCCTATTGGTGAGCATATATAGTGGATATCCCCTCTATTCTAAATTTCCTTTTTGGCGAGATTTGTCGACCTACACGGTAGTACGCGGCACATGATACGCTCCTTCTCGACCTACCGTGGTGGCGACCTCGGCGTGATGACCTACCAACCTTTCGGTTGCCCTCACGCACCAAATGCGTCGTTTCGACCCGTTCTTCTTCAGGATATCCTCTTCGCCTTCCTAACAATATTCCTACTCTAACTTCAAGATTCTCGGAAAATTTCTGGCATGCTCCTCTTCAATCGCTCCTAGCCAAAAATCAAACTTGTTGTCTTGGCTCTTTTGGGTGGTTGCCCAAACTTTTAGATTCCTGACCTCTTTACCGTGCCTCAAGGCCCAGCTGGGTCTGAAGGCTTCTTCATTTGAGGCCAGGGAGGCGAGCCTCTCCAATTCCTGACTTGGACCGACCGCCATCCTCAGCATCATATGTGCAGCGAGGTTGGGACACATTAACAAAAACAAGCTTACATCCATGGCGTCACAAAACCTGTATACGGAGCCCCTACCCAAGTGTTTTCGGCACCTCCCTGTGTGCGAATCTTGTGTATTGGCGAAGCAGAAAGAACTCCCCTTCTCCAAGCACGCTCACAGGGTAACCACCATCTTGGAATTGGTTCATGCAGACATCTCCGGAAAGATCCACGAACCGTCACTAGGGGGAGCACGCTACTACCTCACCCTCACGGATGATTTTAGTAGGTACTCATGGACATATCCTATGCACCTCAAGAGTGACACGTTCTCCTACTTCCGAGATTGGCTCCTGGTTGCCGAGAGACTTGCACTTACTGAAAATCACGAGTGATGAAGTGAACGGGAATTGTGAATAACACCTTTGATGACTTCTTGCAGGGCGAGGTATTGAGAATTAGCGTTACTACCCGACGAAGCGGGGTTTTGGGCGCAAAAATCGGACCACTCTCATGACCAGCGTGTTGCTATGAGCTGGCCTTCCTCGGGGCTTAGGCAGAGCCATTGTCCGCCACCTACATCCTCAATCAGTCATCAGCTGTCACCGGTATGAGGTTTTACGAATCGAACCTAGCGTCCTCCACCTTGAGTCTTGAGTTCTCTGACTTATGCCTACATACCAAAGACCAGTGCAGTTGGAGGAATGATCCCTAGCTCTTGCTTCCTTGGATATAGTGAGCGGTGGCTTACAAATTGTTTGATCCACGAGATCTGTTACCCAGCCGCATGTTACGTTCGAACTCCACTTGTAGCCGGCACGAGAAGGAGCTGTGGCCGACTCCGACCCGACATGGGTCGCCACCAGCAACTCCTTCACATTTCGAGACGATGGCGATCCTTTTTGAGGACACTAACTCCGAGGACGGGGCTCTGCTCTCTCGGAGGAGAAGAAGCTACCCTTGTTCCCAAACCAACTGACTACTTGGCGCCCGATCCCATACGGTTGATCCCCACCATCCGAATTTTGCCTGTTGTTGATCGCCACCGCAGCTTTTTCTGCCTTGGCGAGATTGCATGCCTCCCTAAACTGTCCCACAGGCTGTCGCCCGGCCTCGTCACCACCCGCCCGCGCCCGGCCGGTGGGTTGAGCCCCTTATCAATCCCGATTGACTTGGGACCTCTTTGGGCTCAGCCGCGTCACTTCGCCACCTTCCTTTATGGAGAGCCTACCCCTTACCTCAAGCTCTCTCGGCACCAGATCCTCCAGTGGCGGCTGGTGGAGGATGAGTCAAGCCTTGAAGAACAAGAGACTGGGGCTGGGTTTATCCGCCCCTTGGAAGAGCCGATCGGTGCAAATGGATGTCGTGCAAAAACCGACATGATAGCACAACATTTCCTGTTCTCACGGCTTGTGCATGTGGGAACACCACTAAACTACAAACATTTGCAGCAGCGTGACATGTCATGATCAGCGGCTCCAACTCGACCCGAATGCACATGGTGAGGAGGTGATTAGAAAAACAATAATCACGCTAAATTTATCCCCATTCGAAGCCAAGAGAAGGCCAACACGAGAATCTTTGGTTCAACTAGAATGCCAGATCCCAAAGAGGTGGTCTCTCCATCACACCGAGCACAATACCAATCAATCCTTCAGGCACCTCTGTTGGCGGAACAAGGCAAAAGCCATGAAAGCCTATTACAACCATCACAAAGCAACATGAGCTCGGGGTCATCCACCCGTTGACAAACTTGACATGGATAATCACTAGGTGGCACCCATTATTTGTGACAATCGTGGGATCCAGTTAGGTAGATGGCAAGGAGCACAATTGGTCATGTGGTCTTGTATAGTCCGCCATCTCGCTCTAGCACCAACACACGGATCGTTCCTTCACACATAACAAGCGGTTAGTAGAAGGTTCTAATGTGTCGCTTTATCTGAAGATAAACATAATCGCCAACATGGAACTTCCTCATCTTAGGTCGGAAATGCCCACTCCACGGTGTAAGCATAACGTAAAGAGTCCCATGTTGAGCAATTTTCACCCATCGCCATAGGCATGGCTCTGCAAACAACACCGCCTTCGCCAACAACCTTAGCCCAAGTGGTCTGGATCATCCACCGACCACCGGTTCATTTCCTTGGCAATGGCAACCGCGGAACCGGATCGTCAAACAAGAGGAAATACGGTGAAAAGTGAGCTAGCGGCGTGTTTGCTCATACGGGTACCCCATAGCCACATATGGCAAAGCCAAATCCCGTTCTTAGACATCTTGAGCAACAACTTACGAGCCCTTGTTTGATGGTCTGAACAAGTCGTTAAAACCGTCGACTTGAGGATGGTCTCTGCTAGTGCGTCGGTGATCGATGAATGCGAAGTCTAACAGATCTTGGAATTCTCCCGAATTACGGCCTTGATCCGTCAAACACTCGCCACCTACCAAAGCGTGAGAACATCGCAAGAAGTGCTTCCGATGACTTGTCCGGTAGAGCCACAATTTGTTTGGAAAAATGTTCCACCATCACCATCACATACACGTTGCTACGCACCAAATCTCCTATAAGATCACAAGACCATCTCATAAAACAAACCCATAATGGGTAATGGCTGCAATCACTTGATGTTAAAAGAAGACTTCACTTTCACCTGCTCATACGCCACCACGCCACACTTGAGCATACATCCCAAACCAATGGAAATGAGGAGACAATAAACTATATGTTCGCTTGACCCCAAAGTGACCCATGTCGAATGAGCACGCATGACCAAAGCTACTCGGTCATGGTGCGAGGCACCGGCCGAGCCCAGTGAACAAGGTGCGGATCAAATAGCCATCTTTCCAACGATACCGAGCTGCTCGCTGCTGTATCCGATCTCGTTGAAGTGCTGTGCAATCAGCAGGAAACAATCCAGTTTGAAGAAACCGTACAGTATGATCATCTTCCCATATGTCGCGCATGTGCCGGAAATCAGCAGTAGGTTCTCCATGTCCCACACATAGATTCCGCAAACATGTTGCTGCTGTGTAAGAAACTTGACCCGTGATCTCGTCATGGTCCTGCCTAGCACGTCTCATCCTCATCACAGTCGGGATGTCGAAAGCACATCCGCATTACGTGTGTGATGCCGGGGCGATGAACGACTTGGAAGTCATAATCCCGCAATGTCATTGCCCACCTTGCGACCTTGCCACCGAGCTTAGTATTATCGCCAGCGTAAAGGCTGATGGTGGTCACCAAAGTAAATGGCCGACCATAGATAAGGTCCGAAATGGCAAACAGCCCAGCCAAACACTCCCCTTCATAGCTAGGATAATTGCTCTCATGTTGTTGCTACTCGTGACGCATAACGCGCTCATGTCCTTCTTCGTCCGATTGTACAAGCACGCTCAATACCTAACTGACTCCAATCCGTATGAAGCACAAATGGCTTCTCGAAATCTGGCCGGGCCATCACAGGCGCTTGCATCAGCCTGTTCTTCAACAATTCAAATGCTCGCTGATCCTCGTCAATCCCAAATCACGCCCTTGCGAAGCAGGTTGTTAAGTGGCTTAGCAAGACTGCTAAAATCTTGAATGTAAATCCGGTAGTAGTTACACAATCCCAAATAGGAGCGCAATTCGACACACAACAGTACCTCTAACACAGCTTGAACCTTTGCAGCGTGTGGCATGATACCATTAGGCACAATCCTATGTCCCAAATAGGCGTTATCCATGCCAGCTCACTTCTTGGATGGCATTTGAGTCCGCCTTGGAGCCTGCAAAATAGATCCTCTAAATGCCTCAAATGAGCCTCAAAATCCTTGCTGTGCACAAGCACATCATCAATATAGCAAAGAAGATGAGCAGCTCCGGACAATACCTTGTCCATGATACGCTGAAATGTAACAGGTGCATTTCGAAACCCAAACAGCATAAACAACCATTCCCATAGCTGCTGCGAGCCATGAAATGCTGTCTTTTTTATGTCTTCTTCAACCATTGGCACCTGGTTGAACCCTTGCCGCAAGTCGAGAACAGAAGAATGCGTATCTGCTATCGAATAGCTCCTCCGGTGGGGCATCGGATAACGATCTTGAGCCGTCACGGCATTGATCGGTCGATAATCACCACATGCGCTCTATCCATAAACCACGGTCCTTCTTAGGAGGAAGAGCGATTCAGTGCATAGTCGAGTGGATGGTCGAATCAATCCGCCTCATACGTTCTCGGTAGCTTATCGACTATTTCCCATTTCGGGCACATAGCGCGGTAGATGGGCTCATTAGTTGTCTCGAACTTCATAACGTTGCAAGTACCAAGGTCCTTCATCGAAAACGCAAAACAATCTTGATATGTTATCTGAAGCAATCAGTCGCTGATCATTTGTCAACAGGACCCATCTTCCGGAAATCAGCCATCTTATACGATTTCTTACCAACGCGAGTCGCCAGGATCATCGGAACGATGATCTCTAAAATGCATACTCCCCGCTTCGGTGAAAAGGCGATTCTGCTGGAAAAGCGGATGAACAAGCATCTGGATGACACAAGCTTGCACACCGACAAACATAAAAACCGGGACCAGCAAAAGTTGGAAAATAGCGATCTTGTGAGCCAGTCACAAAGATGTAAATCCATGGCACGACCGACATCACGAGCAATAGAAATGCCAGCGATTATCGTGAGTCGCAAACCCCATAATGCGTTCCGCTCTTGATGGGTTCCTCCCAACGCCGAGTCTCAATGCACGATAATAATCCCGCCTTCTCCACGTCGCATAAGACCGAAACTAACAAGTGTAGGCAAAATCGTCATGGATAACCCACCTCATTGGTAGCAAACCATGGGGCTTTCTCCCAATGGCGGTCGAGGAGAGTGATAAACTTGAGCACATCCTGTAATTGGCGTTCACAGATGTAAAGACAATACAAGGACATCACAAGCCAGTTGTCCAAAAGCTGCGAAGACGATGAGCATAAGCACTCGCACGGCATCAAAAACCGAGGCGGGCCCGAACATGCCGCACAATTGGCGTCATGGCGCACACGGACCGAGAATCTAGATGTGAGTGTTTTCCAGCACAAACCACCGACGGATTATCTACTGAAACTCATGCGAGAGAGAAGAACAACCCGGATCGCGAATCAGAGGCCATCCCCAAATCCAGCCGGAGAACCGGCATTCCCAACCCGCAACCACAAGGTCCACACGTCCTAAAGCTTGAACATGGAGGATTGAATCAACAAGATGTCTTGTGGCGGGGTAGTAAAAGCACAATTGAAAGCGGATCGATTAAATTCGGGGAAAAGCGGATGCACAAGCCGCAACGATGTAAAAGCAATTTGTGACCACTAAGCGATTATCACAATAGTAATAACTATGAATACGCAATCCCGCACGTATGAGCCTCCAAGCTCTGCAAATACCTCCAAACAACTCCACCAATACATGCTGACAAAAGGCCACGAAATAGTCGTCGTCACTGGGCGTTGAAAGCAACTCTGTGCAATCGCCCAAAGGTCGAGGCCAGGACCGATCCACAACCAGCTCATAACGCAAATTCGACATGATGTTGAGCCTCAACCGACAACGAGGGTGACCGACAATCATCTCATCAACGCAGCGGCACAAGCCTCCACCATCGAGTCGTGCTCACTTCGATAGTCTCATCAACCAAAAACAACCATTGCTCATGCCGATCATCCTTGACCAACCGAGAATACTATCATACAGACATGGCGGCCGGCCAACGACACTTCCACATCGTCATTGCAGTGATGCAAATCAAGTGGAATATAGGCCAACCTCTTGCCTCCTTGCTGCCAATCAGGTCTGTAAAAAGCTTGCTCGGTCCAATTATCAATGCTAACCCCAGGTGGGAACAAAAACTCCTGACCCAAAAGTACATCATAATTGGTAGCAGTAGAAACCAGACAACGTAACTCGAGAGAGAGTCACGGCGACAGTCAAGAGAAATAGAATCGGAAACACCGTCTCACCCTTGACTGGCTCCAGCTCATTGCTGTCTATGTTCGAGGAGAGTTGCGTAATGCCGATCCCATCAATCGCAATCGAGTGGCTGTCGACCAATAATAAGCGAGCACCAGATTTAACAACACCATACGAGGTGCAACACCATTGATCGTCACATGACCAGCGGTATTGTTCACCAATGCATGATTGACCCGAACTTGCGATTTGTTGGTTGCACCAATTGCCTTGTGCAGGGCCAAGTGTGAAACCATCACCGGTTTTCCAGCTGAGTGGCTCAATCCAATCCAGCTCACTGGTAGCTAGAGCATCAGCTAGTGCCTCACCGATGCTTGTCTAACTTCTGCACTACATGCGTGGTATCATCTACCGAACCATGATGTAAAGGAAGCAACCGCGGTCCTATTCCCACCTCCTCAAGAGAAAATAAAGGTACATGCACCAGTTTGTGTAGCAATTCCGACTCCTCCCACGTCATGGAAGACAAACGAATAGGTTCACCTCCTTGATCTCTCGCTGACTCACGTCCAGATATGGAAATGGTCCGAACCACGCAATGGCGGAATGACGCCAAAATGCGATGGCAAATGACTTAGGCATGAGCGCTAGCCGCAACTGATACTTTTGCCGTGGGGCGAACCTCCGCCGTCATGCTGGCCAGCTCGACCTAACCAAGAGCAAGGTAAGTCTTCTAGCATACTAGATGTACTGCATCTCTCGCTCGAAATTTTCTTCGTCACCATCTTGTGAGCCAGCAAACATGGTAAGGATCCCCATAATCTTCTCCCACATGCTCATCGGGAGAGTCACAAACCATAACTCCCCGCAAGTTTATCTTTAGACACCACGAGCGCTCCTCCAGCAGCTTGACGCCAAACTAGCAAGAAGTGTACCCAAGCTAAATGCAAGAGCAGCTGATTTCGGTCACTTACCTTACTAGCATTGGCCACGATCTTCGCTTAAACTTCCCGCTTTAATTTGCTCTTGGAACAGGTCCTGCAGATGTCCCGGCCATTATAGTAGGAGACCCAATGGCAACTGCGGATGCTGAAATTTCACCATCTCCACCCGCCTTTTGCACTCGACGCTCCGGAAACTTCTGGAAACAGACTGTCACAACATGACCAGTCTTGTGACAGTGTGTGCAATACAATGACTCCATCACGCATTTGCATGCAGGAGACAAATGTTCGGTGCTTCCACATCTCATTACTACGGTGAAAGTAGCAGCAATGCACATCTTGGTTTAACTGTAGGCTTTACCACTCCACTGCCGACTCCCCGAGTTACTTTTGCCCAAACATGTCATAATGCGAGTACGCCAGTGTTTGTAAGCATAAGCCGAGAATGCCTCTCCTTTCCTCCGCTTCACAAACACACTCAAGAGTGTATTGATCTCCGTGACTTGTCAACAAGTGAAGTGAACAATTGAAATGAAATAATGGCTCTCTCCAAAGCACTAAGAAACTTCGACCTCATGGTCAACATGCCAGACCTTCTTAGCTTCCATGAGCGGCGAAAGCCATTTGAACGATTTCTCCTTTCTTGCGTGTAAACGCAGAGTACAATCTTCTCGGGTCTTGAAAGGAAAAGCCTTCTCAAGAATGATAAAGAATTCCTCCACCGGATTAGCGTAAGCGTGAACCTCAATGTATTCTTCTATACCCGCGCCGTGGCAGCACGCTCTTGGGAGGTCATCTGATCACTCCCCGGAGGTTTCACATTAGGTGACACATTACCGATGGCGGCTTGGTGGTGCCACCGATGCATGCAAATTATTATACGCCACTGCAAAGGCGATAAGCGGGATTAGGAGTCACAGATGTAGCCAGCCGCATGCATGTGTCTCATATAGATCGAGAGCCTCATCGCCATGTAACCGTGATTGCTCAAACATGTAACGATCTCAAAAGCTATGCCATGCTTGAATTTCACACGGCTAGTAAGGAAGTTGAAATAGAGCACGAAATCACGCAAAGTCTGCGCGGTCTACCGAAAACTTATCCGATTTGGCTGGAAGAGAACCAAGACGGCGATTTCGAGTCACCGATTCTGCAGAAGAAAAGAGCACATGAGCTGTGATCTCGCCAATGGTGACCAGCCAACAGCTGTATCGGTGCTGTTGAAGATGTCTCTTCAGAACAAGCGCATCTCCGCTTTGCGAGTCTTCCACCGGATGCTCACTCGCATCGGTGATTTTGCTCCGGCTCTTTTGCGAGGTGTAGCCACATGCTTGAGCACCCTCCTTGAACGTAATTGGTGGTGCCTCACCACTCAGCTCATCCGCGCATCCGTCATGCATGCAGCCAACAATGATCGAAACCGATTTCATCCAACAACTTGATTACCACATTCCTGTTTCACGCCAATCCAGACCCTAACTCAAGGCTTCTCAAGAACCGTAACAAGGTCCTCAGAGCTTGACATCAAGGTGGCGATGTACATGCAACTAGGAACATAGCTCGGAACCCTAGTTCTTTCTCAAGCACGACATCACACGCGCCCGTCGAGCGGTCTTGAGAGTAAAATGCCTCATTCAATCAGCGTCTATCACCGATCAAACGCGGTGAGTTTGAGAGTTCTGAGGAGCCAAAGTGCAGCAACCCAAAACCAAGTGTCGACTCGGACATCCGAAATTCCCAAACAAGCTTTTGCATTCACTACTTGATTCGGCGCGGGGCGTCCTCCGGCTCAAAGAGACTCTCAAGACTATCCTAAGCCAAGCACGCTTGCCTCTTGTATCCCGCGCCTAGTCGCCTGCCGCTCTCTCGTCTCGCCATGCCGCCGCCTTCCATCCTTTTCCATGATTGCGTTTCCCGGTCTTGTCACTCTCACCAGCTCCCGCGCGAATCTCCTTGTTATGATCCAGCAAATCAACTGGTAATTCTGCGTCACAACCTTCCTGAAAACTAATGGCTAACAATACATGACATTTCTAGATGTCAAGATATTACCGATATACTCTCTCTATGTACATGGACTTGCCTCAACCAATGATCCCGACACCGCGTGACTCCGGTATGACATGGACGCGTTTCAAGCAAGCTAACGCCCAAGGGCAGGTTGCCCGGCTTAGTAGCCCGAGGGGCTTCTCTCAAGTTGAAGGGCTCAAACTGCGAAACTTTCTCTCCTCACAATGCTGAGGCCCAATCTGTCAGCATCCTCCTTTCGCCGAGGCTCGGCGACCCACCTGGAGTTGTTACCACGGATGGATGTGTGCCGCAGGCGTTCCTAGATGGAGCACTTTCGACGATTTGTGAGCTATACATGGATCACCAGGGCTACGCAAGAACGCTCCTACACAAAGTGTTGAACACATAATTACAAGTACATCAAGGAAATATTATCAAGATTCAAGCTGGACCAAGCTAGGCCCATCGGCACTTCCCTATACGGTAACGAGCTTCGGATCGATGCCCTCGAGGCAATGAGAGGAAGCTAGGAGATGGAATCGGTTCCTCATACGTAGAGCAGCCTTATCTTCGTCAGCGGATGGACCCAGGACCCCGACATCCGATTACTCCGTTTCCCACGATTATCACAATTCTTGAATCACTGGAAGGCACATTGGGCGCGGTCAAGAGGGCCTTCCGCTGCTAAAGGAACCCTCATACGGCTGGCATACAAAAGCGAAGGCACGGTACAGCCGCTTGTGGGATACCGTCTGATTGGACACCTCCGACCCCGACTCACGGAAGAGCCTTAGCGCTGCGTTTCTCTGCCTCTGACGGTGAGTTGGAGTTGCAAAGCAAACCTCCATCGCCCTCTCCTCCACGAGGCAGTATAAATCACTTACCGTCTTTGCGAAGGGCCAGTGGGAGAGAGCCTTCTGGCGACGCATACGACGAGCGGAGACAATCCTACACCCTTCATTGTGATAACATGTGTAGCCAGGCTTTGGTTGCAAATCCCAAGTTCCACGCCCGGGACAAAGCACGCCAATTCAACATCACTACATACGGGATGTAGTTGAGCAGGCGTAGTCAAGGCTACGTCTCAGCTGGAGGACAACGCTATGGACATATTGACCAAGGGTCTGCCCAAGCACGCCACTACCGGCACATGCTCAAGCTGAAGCAGCCCAGGACTTCTCACCCCAACTGCGCGTGGCTTTAGGCGGAAGAGACTTAGCCTTGAGGAGGGCGTGCCGCAAGCACAGAGGAGTGTCACATTCCGCGGAAGATGAGTCTCCATCACTAGCCCTAGGTTGCACGCTCGACTTAAGAGAGTGTTGCGGGCGGAGTTAATACTCGCCATGTAACCCCCACCTGTAATCTGAATTGCAAATCTAGAGGTTAGGTCACTCTACGAGGTGTGTGCCTCTTCATGAGCGGACACCTCACTTGCACTACCTTAAAACACACCTTGTGTACCTTTTGTTGAACTAATTAACGAAGAACATATCTTGCATAGCATCGTGGATTAGATGCATGCTACACACAATCCCATCGCTAGGATTTTCTCGGGAATTGGTATATACAGCGGAAATTCATCACATACGGACGGTCCTTCATTCATGGCATAATGAAAGGGGCATTTAGTTTGCTTGAATGGCTCTTAATGTACACCCACCGTGCACAATGGTGTAGATATTTGATATAGATACGAAGCTTAGAGTGGAGCAGTCGTCTTTTCAGTTCAAGCGACCTTGAGACCATGGCATGTTTTCTTCCATGCCATGAGTTTTCAATCATTCTAATGGCTTGCACCCACTGCTTCTTAGACCATGGTGGAGGGAGATTTTTATTTGAGAGAAAGGTAATGGAGATAATAGTGTTGAGTCATTGGGGTTTGGTTATATCCATATATATAGAGTGTGTACTTAGAGATTTAATTTAACACTTGCCTTTCATTGGGGTTACATATGCATTGGTGAGGTCATGCCTTTTAGTTCGATTAAGTCTAGTTCTTGCTCATATGTCCTTGTCTTTCATATATACACACATATATACAATGTAATTAATAATATGTTGAATTGATGCACCATTACATATTTTGTTATGGTATCGAGCCATCGAGTATAGATTGCATTCATGAGAATGCACATTAAATTGTGCACATCTATGTGCACAAATATGTGTTTGTGTTTGTTTCTTGTTTAGAAAATAATTTTCTAATGAGAAAACAAGAAAATGATCAAGAAACCAACTTGTAGTTTCTTTTCTTGATTTTTATTTAGAAAATTTGCATTTCTAGGAGTTCTGTCTAGTGCACCTGTTATTGATTGCATAGCAATTTGACACTAGTACACTAGAACAAGCCAATTGGCACAAATCTTTATATAAAATCATATAGAATTACAAAAATGGTTCTTGAAAATTCTAAAACACAAAATCCTAGCCAAATGAATGGCCAATCTATTGGGAGCAACAATGGCTGCCACGCCTGGCATTCCAATAGATCGCGCGGAGGGCAAGGAGTGCAAGCCGCAAATGATTGACTTCTCCACCAACAAACCGAGAATGGACGGTTCGAGCATAAAATCAGGCACTCTTGAAGTGAAAGTCATTCAACACTTTGATTGAGACTCTCTTCCACGAACAGCATCGGTGTTTGCCCCTCCACCTAGAAACCCTAACAATCTTCCAGTGCGTGCGCGAGCATTCCATGGTAATCCCGGGGTTTCCTAACCACACATGTCGCACCACACACAAGTGTATCACAGTTAAATGCTAGGATTGAAGCACACCAGCAACATGTTGATAGACGTTTTCAAAGCATCATTCATAAACTTGCTGCTGTTAGTGTAGACTTACAATATCTGAAAGAGCAAATAGGACATTTGGACTTCAAGATGCTTACATTGTTAAAGCCCGCTTTACTTGCTAACCCATTTTCCAGGGGTGTTGCATGTAAGCGTGCAGATAAAACATATAAGCTGCATACATTTGATGCTCCAAATTCATGTCCCTCTTGCTCCACCTATGCATTTAACAAGTGGAGATTAGAAACAAAGGATTGCAAGCGAGTTCAAATGCACTTACCTGGGTACGGACTTGCTAACCCTTTGTAGCGGCGTTTGCAGCCTATCTTTGATGTATTAATAACATCTTAGATACCCTTGAACCATCAGTCCTCTTGACCGGCACAGGTTAGGTCAGACAGGAGTATTAGTCTAACAGCCATAAAATTCCTAACAGTTAGGAAGGACCTACAAAAATCCTAAACATGGTTGAGTCTAACACTAACCTGGGTGGAGATGGCTTCAAGGAAAAGGACAGTTTGGGAGCGATTATGATATCTGGGTTATGCGGATGCAAGGAGCACTGCAAAACAAGCAGCTTTGGAAGCTGGTCAAAGGGGAGGACAAGTTTCCTGCCACTGTACCTGCCGACTCCACTCCTTCTATTACTGAAAAGAAGAATCAGGATGCATGGACTATTAGGGATGAATCTGCCATGTACCTGATCCGGAGTGGGTTGACCTCCGACATGCTAAGACAGACCTCTGGATGCAAGACTTCAGCTGAGATATGGTCCAGGCTTCAAGATCTGTACGCAGGAACAAATACCACAACTCAGATGGCGGCTCAATGTTCGAGCGCAAGATGAGAGATATACAATTGAAAAACATCTTGGACTCTTTAGAACACTGGTTTCTAAGTTAGAGAGCGCTTCTCAGGGACCTCTCAAGGATGATTTACTCACATTGTACTTCATGATGTCACTCCCAGATTCGTGGTCACACTTTGTGACGTCCTATAACGCTTCGCGGCTTCAGGGCCAGAAGATAGCTAAGGCTGCAAGTGTTACTCTTCCACAAACAACGTTTTCAGAGTTAGTGGGAGCTCTTCTCCAGGAAGAAGCAACAAGAGGAACTAACAGGCGTGCTAGCAAGCAGCAGGCTCTTTACACCACAAACAGACACAAAGGCAGCAAGCCTAACTTCAGAGGTAAATAGAATACCTCAAGTGCTAGCAGTTCACAGCGAGCTACTTCACAGAAGAAACCCAAGAAGACTGGAAAATGCCACTGGTGCTAGATTCCAGGTCATTGGGAGAGCGAGTGTCGAAAGAAGCAGTCCGGAGTACCTCGCAAGGAGGGCAACTCCACTTCTGAGACACACGTCATGGTGAAAAAGCAAGCTTCCCCTTCAGCCCAAACGGTAGGGACCAGGGAGTTTGCATAAGTTCATGGAGCATGGAACCATGCCTAATGGTTTATCTCGAGAAGGGCGCGCAGTCTTTATCCGTAAGGCCGCACCCTATTGCCTAAGGGAAGGAGTCCTATACAAGCTTGGCCCGGACGAAAAGATTTGGCGGTGTCTCGAGGTCGAAGAGGCTGCACTCGTCACGGAGGCACTACATGCAAAAGAGGCCGGCAGCCACTATTCGGTACAGGTGACCGTGAAGCAGATCTTAAATGCAGGCTTCTGGTGGGCTATGATGCAAAAGGATGTGTGGGAATTTATTCGGAGGTGTGATGCATGTCAGAGGGTTGGGCGGCCTACGTTGTCGACGCAATGGCCCCTCACCTATATATTGCCGCTAGCATCGTTCGAAAAGTGGGGAATCGATTTCGTGGGACCGATCAAGCCACCTACCCAGTGGACAAGGAAACAATATATCTTGGTGGCTACGGACTACTGCACGAAGATGGTGGAAGCAAAAGCGACGAGGAAGGACGACGACCGCAGCGGCAAAGCCGCCCAGAGAACATCATAACCCAGGTACGGGTGTCCTTGAGTTGGTCACGATCGGGGACACATTTCCTCAACTCGAGTCCCTAACCACCTACCAACATCCGCATCGAAAGACACCCCTACAACCCCAAGGCTAACGGATTGACGGAGAAGACTAAACGGGTTGTTATGCACAATCCTCACCAAGGTAAATTGAATACATATGATTGGGATGCTAAGTTGCATTCAGACATTGTGGCTTACAGGACTGCTGAGAAGGTAACCACCAAGAAGACCCTTATTATCTAACATATGGCATGTCACCCGTGATGCCCGTGGAATTTGAAGTACCCACCCATAGGATCATGGAGGATGAACGATGACATGAGAAGATAGCAGTAGCTAGACTAGAATCGCTATAGAGAACGAGGAAGATGCTTTAGAGGAAACCCTGGATTCGTGAACTCAAAAGACCGCATGATGGAAGTGAGGAAGTGGAGGCTATCGGACCGGGATTTGGTTCTTCTATATGATAGTCGTACCGGACTTCCTGTGGAAGCTTAGGCTGAGATGGATGGGACCACGAGGTGGTGGCAGATACGAGAATGGATCCGGCAATTACGAGTGCGGAGATTTACTAGCCACTAGAGTAATGGGTGGAAGGTTAAGAAGTACCTCAGCCCGAGGTATTCTCGTTGTTTGCAGGACGCAACAGTGAGGTGAGGGGAGTATGTGGAACAAAAGTTTGGGCAACCCAAAAGAGCTCAAAAGACGAAGATTTTTTTTGGCTAAGAACGATTGAAGAGGAGCATGCTGGGAAAACTCAGAAATCTTGAAGTCGAGTTGTAAAATATTGGGAAGCAAAGAGGATATCCCAGAAGAAGAACGGGTCAAAACGACCTCATTTGCGGTGAGGCAAATCAAAGGTGGTCGGTAGCTGGTAACCACCGTAGGTCGCCACACACGCCCGGCAGAAAGGAAAGGCATCAAGTCGCGACCCAGATCCTATCGAAAAGGAAATTAGAATAGGGGGATATCCACTATATATGCTCACCAATAGGGAATAAATAATAGATTAATTAGAAGGTAATAATTAGAAAATAGGATAGGAAATAGGTATTTAGGATTAGATTTAGAATGACCAATCTAGGGTTGTGCAGCCGTGTGGCCCATCCAAAGAGGCAAAGGGCTGCAACTCTCTCGACTGGGATACTCCAAGAGTCGAGACCGAGCTGGAGCGTAAGAGAGAAGGAGAAGGAGGCCATCACTACGCCATCGCATCGCCGCCGCCAAGGAGGAGGAAGAGGGCGAAGGAGGAAGAACCCCAGGGAGCGAGAGGGAGAGAGGAAAACAACGCACGAGAGCGCCGCCTGAGGGAGGCGCAAGCTACGCGCTGAGGCCGAAGGCAGAGGAGGGAGGCGCAGGTGTGGCTGAGGGCGCAGTTGAAGAAAAAGTAAGGAAAGCTGCACTAAGGGGGGCGCTCTGAGAGGAAGAAGAAGAGAAGAATATGATACTGAGCCTAACTTTTGATTGTGGTTGCTTGGAGAGCCGTGCCCCAAGAGGTGAGAGGAGTTGAATTGGGAAGGCCTCCGAAAATTGGGAAGTAATTCCTCTTGAAGCATTTGGGAAGAAGAACGCCACCATGCCTCGAGTGGAAAGGGCAAGGGAAGGAACCGCCAAGGGTTCCTCGCGAGGAGGAAAAAGGAAAGAAGGCGCAGCAGGCCGCCGCCAGGGGGGGTGAGGTCGAGATGCCCCAATTCACTTGCTTTGCGGGCAGCCTCCCCGTGATTTGGTGATTTTCGCAAGGCGAGGAGGATAACATCCACTGGGATGGGTGTATGGCCGCCAATGGGCCTACACCAATTTGGAATTGATTGAGGAGTGTTACATCAACCTCCATCAAAAGCCCCTTGCCGCATTGGAGAGGAATGCTAACGATCCTGGCCGATGCAAGCATTCGACAGTGTGTATGGAGAGAGGAGGAGAGCTGAATTGCTCTCCCGAGGACAAATGGAGGAAGAGGATTGCCTCGAGATTCCGCAGGAGTCCTCGACATGATGGACGGAGGAGTGAAGGCCCACGCCAAGAATGGCTGGAAGATGACAGCATCAAGGAGTCAAGTGGAGGCTCTTTAAGATTGTGTTGGGGTTGGTGAATTACCGGACTCTTATTTCAGCACCAACTTCCTCAATTTTTGTGGAAGATTTCCGAGCCAAGTTGGATTGGGGCACCATCATGTATGAGGCCTACATACCATCGGAGAAGCTCCTCAAGCCAATTCGTGGATGAGGAAGGGCCAAGGCCTGCTATCTAGCACCTATTTGGTGCATTTGTGGGAAACCGAGGGCTCTCACAAGCAAGGAGCTTGAAGATGCTTGGCATCCTTCTGAGATCATCCACCCAAGCTTGGAAAGGCCTTTGCCTTTGCATTGAGGAAGACTGGGAGGTCGACCTCCACAAGCACACCTAGACCAAGGAGGAAGTAGAGGCAACAGGTTGCCGAGTGGGAGGCCTTTCCCCACAAGAGCAAGGGAAGGAGAGGATCCGCCGAGGAAGGCCGATGGTAGTCTATGAGAGAGGACTACCACAGAGGGGTGATGCCCAAGGGTGGGGGAGTCCCCACCATTTCGTGGGTGCCTAGGAGAGGCACCCCCGGGAGGCACTACCGTAGGCACCCCACCCCAGGGAGGCACTACCCGGTAGGTAGTGCGCCCGTAGGCAGGGGCGATCACCGCTGGGGAGCACCACCGTGTGCACCCCACGCCAGAGGCGCCCACGGGCGGTAGGGAAGGAAGGAGGGCAGCGCTGAGCCGCGGCGCCGGCCGCCACCCCGCTGGGGGGAGAGCGGATGGAGCGAGGCCTGGCCGCGCCGCGATGGCCGAGTGTGGGAGAGCTGGAGATTTCCAAAGAAGAGGAAGTGAATTAGGACCCCTAGGAGAATTGAGTGCTTGTGAAGCACTCACCGTGTGTGGATTTGAAGGGGCTAGGGAACTAGCAGCCTCCTTGTGGGCATGCAAGAGGAAGTGAAATAAGGCCCAAGAGATGGCCGGAGAGGAAGGCAGGACCAAATGGCAATTGGAGGCCATGGAGTCCGACGAGAAGGCAGCCAAGTTGGAGAAGGTCAGGAGAAGCTCCAGCGACCTATGGATCAGGGCGGAGAAGGTCTTGGAGGGAAGGTTGGCTCAAACGAGAGAGAGCCCGAGCAACCACCCAAGGACTCATGGAGATGTATATGGAGGAGCATTTTGCCCAATTAGAGCAAGAGCGAAGGGCAAAAGAGGCTCTAGGAAGGAAGGTGCGGTCCAACAAATGGACGCTAAGAGCAGTGTGATGGCTACCCAAGCCATCAATGTGGGACATGGAAGGAAGAATTGAGAAGAACCCAATTTGGAGAGAAGGTGGAGCGAGCTCAAGACCAAGAATCTGTGGAGCCGGAGCGAAGAGTGCTTGGCAAGCGAGAGGGAAGGGCTTGCTCAACAGCAACTAGGGGACTTGGAAGGAAAGAGGTCCCAGAGGAGGAGTACCACAAGAAAGTGGTACATAGGATGCTGGTGGTAAGGAAGAGGAGATTCTGGCCAGATTATGCCCTTCAGGCAAAGATGGCCAACCAGAGGAAGCAAGGAGGAGAATGACCTCCATGTCAAGGTGGGGGAATTGACCATCAAGGGATGCCTACAAGGTAGGTGTGAAGATGGAGAGTGGCCCACTGAGATTGATGATCTCCAAATGTATCATAGCTTGGGGCTCACCTCCACAATAGAATTTTGAAGGCCAACAATGAGTCTGCGTTTTGGCCAAGAGGAGGACATTGGGTCCTCATGATGATGAAGGAGTCGCAATGAAGAGGCCTGGCCGCAGAGATGAGAGCGAGGAGATGGAGAGGAGAGGAGTCGGAGAGAGAGAGAGCGGGGACCAAGGTAGAAGATGGCGCAAAGCAAGGAGGGGGACAACCTCTGCACTGAGACTACTACCACGGTAGTCCGCTGACCACTGGTAGACCACCACGCGTAGTCCGCTGACCAGGGGTACGCGGAGCCTGGAGTCGGGAGGCCCGGCCGAGGATGAAGGAGCCGGGGTCCGTAGTATACCCCGGAGGAGGCGAGGTGGTGGGAGAAACAACCCCACCGGAGGAGACTAAGGACGGGTCCCACCACGAGGAAGGGGAGGGGTGAGAAGTTCCTCACCCCACGAGCAAGGAGGAGCCAGGCCGTGAGAGGAGACCAACGCAAAAAGGGCCCGAAGGAGGAAACATCGAACAATGGGGGAAGACTTTGAAGACATGCTCCATGATAGGTATGGACAAACCAAGAGGAAAGGAGCAAAAGGAACTCAACCCAGAGACATCACCGATGGAGAAGAAGAAGGAGATAGGGACCGACTACCATGGTACCACCCCCGTAGTCCGCCATCACCGCGTAGGGTGCCGATGATGAGCGCCACCAGGGCGGAGCCGGAGAAAAGGGCGCCTAGGTGCGGGAGGGGCGCGATTGCTGGAAGGATGAGAATCAGGCGCCGCCTGAGAGGAGGAAGGGCAGATTGTACTTGCCCCACATTAGGAAGACAGAAGGGGGGAGCAAAAGGAGGGCGAGGGAGCCAATCGGACGCATGCCACCCCAGATGAGGACTAGAATGGTCAAAGGACCATAAATGAGCTTTGGGGAGGGAAGGATAGGTGTAGACATCCTTTAAGGATGATCTTAGGTGAAGTTACTAGAATAGAATTTACCAAGGATCGATAGACTTAGGTGCCTTAAATGTGTAGGAAATAATAAAATATTGGAAAAGGTGACCGCAGAGGGTCACCTAGGGAGGTTGTATGTGGAAGGCCTCCTATAAGAGGAGGAGGATTTCACAAAGTAAAGTATCACGCCTGCCCATACCATCGAGTCCTTTGCCATGTAAAGGAATTTCGGGCACCGTGAGCCAACGCAGTTCGCAGAGAGGAAGTCTGGTCGGAGTGCTTGGTGGAGGACTTGCTCCGCAAGTGCCTAAACGAGTTGCTCCCCTTGTGAATGGTTGTGAAATTGCTTTGCTTTGGGTGTGTGGCAATGCCTGTGGAACTCGCTTGAGGGTAGACTATGGAAAGACTGGAGGTTCTCACTGCCCGTGTCAAACTCATAGCAACCGCCCAAGGAAGAACTTGGTGGAGGCCGACCCGCCAGCCGTAAGGGCGAGAACCAAGAAGCCCGAACCGAGGTTAGAATAGGAGGAAGAGGATGAGAGAGATGAGTAGAGGATTAGAGGTGTAGGTGTTAGTGGAAGGCCACAGTGCAGAGCCTAAGGGACGAATCCCAACTGCAAGTAAAAGAGCGCCCCGAGTGGAGAAGAGTTGGTCTTAGAAGTAGGGACAAAATTGCGTGTGGATCGGGGGTCCCCGGCGCCCGTGATAGGCTCCTCCGCTAAGGCGACCTAAATTGTGTTGTGTCGCTGTAGGTCGAGGATTGGTGATTTTTCGAGCAAAGGGTGCACTGTAAGAGGGAGAGTAGAGGGCGCCTTGCTTGTTTAGAAGGTCGAGAAGTGTGTCACCGCAGTAGCGACGGGCATCACAAGACCCCGAACTTTCACACGAGTCTCAAGGGATGAAACCTAAACGACAAAGCTTATTGGGGTTGATAAGTGTGGGCTTGTGAGGGGAAGCCTTGGGCTCCGGGCTTTCCTCCCACACTATTATTGCTAGACAGCCCTGCTGGACTGGTGGAGCTAACATTTCCGCGCGCTTGAACAAATTAATGGCGAACACTATTATCGAAGGGAGTTCTAACCCCCGACCCGCATTAGTGGTTACTCACCTAATGCCTGGAACCAAAGTTAGAAACCCCGATATCGTAAAGGCGTGTAGTTACATGGACCTCATTTTCATATGCACCTATTTATGACATCGTGACTGCCGCCAGCGGCGCCGCGGCCATTCTTATCGCGATGTCGCGACCGCGATACCCGCTGCCTCATTGGATTTCCTTGCCGTTATATGCAATGATGTTTTGCACATAAAGCGTGGGGTACTAAGTTGCGTTCGAGGCAAGTCCACCTCACGCCCCATTTCTCCTGCAAGGACTTAGTGAGCGTGACTTGTCGACGGCTTCATCACTGCAATGTTTCGCAGGACACACATGCAGGTATCATAAGGAGGACGTGCAGTTATGTGCGGCCGAGCTGCTTTCATGTCTCGAATCATTTGTGCCATCACCAGTCACAGTTAACCTGCAAGTTCATATTTGCACGTTGTGCATCTGGGCTTATGTGGGTTGAACCCTCCCGGGATACTTGAGGCTCCGGCAAAGGGATCTCTTTAAAAAGGGCGCGAGGAGGCGTGCTCTCTTAAACCCACCACCACCCGTGCTCGCCATCCTCCAAGGTTAGGGGTTATGGTGCTTCGTTGAAACCTTTAACGGATGAAGTTATCCGGCAGGCCACCGTGGAAGTCGCATTGATATCACTCTGTGGGATAGACGCCGACGCTGAGTTGGGTTCTCACCTGCAGTGCCGATGATGTCTGGCTGATGCCAAGAACCGAACTGTAATGCGTGTTTCATTTTGACGGCAGCGCCTCTAGCGAGAGTTGGGGTTGAAGGATGCCCGATGTTCGCGATCGATTGCCCGCCTGCGGGTTTGTTCATGGCGGCGGCGCGGGCGCAGAACAACCCGTCCCGAGGTGCTAGATGGTCATCTCGACAGAGGTCCAAACTAAAAGCAGACGACTTTCCGCATTTCCAGGATGATGTGCCAAGATCATTTCATCTCAAGCCTTTGAGCGGTGACATTGCGCATCGAGAAGCGACCGCCCGCATTATGTTATCGAAGACCGGTACCGGAGTGTCATTGGTGAAGAGTGAAGTGACATTGTAACAATTTTGACTACCGGAACCTTGTTGCAACTCGATGTCCTGCGTAAATTGGATTTAAAAGAAAGATTTCAAGAGCGGGCCGTATAGATCTATCGTAATGTGCGTACAAGAGCAGAGACATTCCTCCGCCTCTAGTCCATTGCGAATCTAGGGGCCATGATAAAGGAAAAGTTGTCACCATGTTATGGGGAGTGTCTTGACACGATGTCGCTCGTATATGTCAAGAGTTTATTGTGTGGACACAATGTGTATGAGGATGAAGGCTAGTCTTTATAATCATCGCGGGATGGTTTGAGAACAAACCCCATATGCCAGCCTCCGCATGCGCTTAGCCATAGCTTGAGGACAAGACATTTATGTTCATGGTCGAGAGGTTCTAAATGTGGAGGTTTTCAATCTTCCCGACACGCATAATAAAATTAGAAATATGGTCATCAGATAAAAACGAAAAGTAAAGGTCGACTCAAATATGTCACATATCACGCTATTCTTAAAGCGGAAAATGCAACTACAAGCAGTGAAGATCCCAAAGTCAAACCGTTCTCGACATGCTCGCTTTGCGCAGATTGAAGACAACTATACGGAACTCAACCACGAGGTCGATCAAGTCTGGCACCTTTTCCTCCGCATGCCGTCCTTGTAACTTTGTTGTGAACTACTGCGGTTTGTCGTGCATTTGTCTTGTGCAGATTTCGGTGCCCGTATTGGTTGGAGGTCCGCGGCATAGATGAAGGTTTGGACACCGGTCGGTGGCGCCCCTTATATCGAAGAGGCGCCCGGCAGCGCCCTCCTCGGTGATGAGTGAGGGCACCGGCCGGCCTGCTGCTAGTCCACTAGGGGGGCGCTGGCCGGTGCCCCTATGTCCACTACAAGAAAATGAGGTTTTACAAGCGGTTTTAGCAGGTGTTACAATGCGGCGTTGTAAGCAGCGCAACAACGCTGTAAACCGAGAGCTTCATGATGTTGTAAAATTTGACATGGCGGTTCCGGTGCCATGTCATTAAAAGTGATATGGCACCACGCCACATCACCAAGTGATGACATGGCATGTTGTTGCCACATGGCCCTTCATTGCCACATCATCGGTGATGATGTGGCATAATTTGATGACATGGCCCATTGCCACATCACCATGTGATGACATTACAAAACCATTTACCCAATTGCAACATCTAAGTTTGAGGCGCCTGGTATGTGCCATACACCTATTTACAATGCCTTTACAAAACCATCTACAACATCCCAATTGCAAAAGCAATTACAACATCTAAGTTTGAGACGTCTTGTGGGTACAACGCTTTACGACTGTTTTACAAAACCATCTACAACATCCCAATTGCAAAAGCAATTACAACATCTAAGTTTGAGGGCGTCTCGGTGTGGGTACAACGCTTTACAACGACTGTTTTTACAAAACCATCTACAACATCCCAGCCCATTTAAATAACACAACACAACTTTCAAAATGTGGGTACAACAATTTTACAACGCTTTGGCACTACATTGTTAGTGCACTACAATTTCTACATACAGTTGCGCTCCACACTACAATCTGCGCTCACGCTCCTCTCCCTCACACTCACAAATGCTCCAGCTCCACTCTCAGCTCCCAGCTCACAAGCTCTCGCTCACTCCCCTGGCTCTCGCTCCACAGCTCACTCTCGCTCCACAGCTCACAGCTCTCGCTCTCAGCTCACAAGCTCGCTCTCGCTCTCCCTGGCTCATAGCTCACACAGGCTCACACTCTCGCTCTCACAGTTCCACAGGCTCACAGCTCTCGCTCTCACTCACAATCAAGGCTCAGGCTCGGCTCACAAGCTCTCCTCTCACTGCTCACACTCTGGCTCCCTCTCACACACACACACACTCTCACAACACACACACACACACACACACACACACACACACACACACACACACACACACACACACACACACACACACACACACACACACACACACACACACACACACACACACACACACACACACACACACACACACACACACACACACACACACACACACACACACACACACACACACACACACACACACACACACACACACACACACACACACTGCCATTCCCATATCAAACATGAGCCATTCACACACACTCAAAATTGGGGCCATTCCCAGACACACAAAGGGACATTCCCACAAGCCGATATCTATCAATTTCTAAGAGAAGCAACTAAAAGCACCAAACTAGAATTCCTCGCTCCTTGATCTCTTCAAATTGGACTTGATTGAAGCCTCATTTCCTTCCTCTTCATGCTCTTCACCCTTGATGACTTGAGCTCTTTGGCGTAGTCCGGACCTAGCTTCACCGCGTTGAGCTTCAAGTCGTCATTCGATGAGAGGCCATGAGATTGAAAAACTTTTCCACTGCATTTAGAGGGATACCTCAACCTCTTCAAATTCTTCCACCTCTTCCATGAGATGGAGTGGTTCAACTTCAACAAGTACTTCATCGGGCTTCGTTCCACACTTAAGGCTTCCCCCCCACGGAGGCCACACCCGAGGTCTGCAAGAATCGAATATATTACCAAGAAGCCGGTGTTACAACAACAGACTTGAAAGATCTTCTATAAGAACTACAGAGGAGAAAGATCCTCACTTAACCCGGCTTCAATCTAGGCACCAAATTGTCCAAAACCAGCCGTCATCGTCCACTTGCTTGCGCTCCAATGCCGATTACGGCTCCTATGGCAAATCCAAAAAGCGAGTTAAAATAGGACAATCAAAACTTGCAAAGACATCAAATCAAAATCTTACCATCCAAATCATCATCTTTGTAACCAGCATCCTTGAGGTCAAAAGTTTATCAATTCTGGACCTCACCTTACCAAAAGAGTTGGCTCAAACCCACCATTACCAAAGGTTCAGCCTCCACAACATTGCTATGCGTTTTGTCGAGACATCTCCATCCCTTGGCTTTTTCATTCTCCACAATGCGATCCCAGTCGTGAGATATCACGAGGCTTATACTTAGGTGGATGATTACCCTCAAGAAATTGTCTTGCGCATCTTGCAAGATTGTTCTTCCAATTGCGCAACATGGTGTTGAACATTTGGTCACACACATGAGCCATGCTCCAAATCCCACCAACATCTCTTGAATGGCTGCCTCCACAATTGCTTGTGTCTCTAGTTTCTCTCCCGGTTGCCAATCAATGGATCCATGAAGTGCCGCATTACCCACCTCAACCAAAATTGGAGCACTTCATAGCGTATGAATCTTCTTTAATCCAACGACACACATGAGAAGGAAAACATCGAATATGCTTGTACATGCGTGCGAGCATGTGGCTGTAAGTGGCATGTATAGGCCACATGCTTGTCACACATGCATGCGGGCATGGCATGTACATCCTTATGCAGTTAGCTGCGAGCCACACACCATGTTTAGCTTGAGACCAAGCGAAACACACACACTGTTTAGGCTTGAGAGACCAAAGGAGAAACATGGGCTCAAGGCCACACACACTGCCGGTTTAGGCTTGCGAGACCAAAAGAGAAACATGGGCGATCAAGGCCACACACGCCGATTTAGACTTGAGAGACCAAAAAACACGGCGATCAAGGCCACACACACACTGTTTAGGCTTGAGAGACCAAAAAACACAGGCGGTCAAGGCCACACACGCATGTTTAGCAGCGGACCAATAGAAAAATCTGGCGATCAAGGCCACACACTTGGCTTTAGCAGACCAAAAGAGAAACATCGGCGATCAAGGCCACACACTTTTGTTCGAGCTTGAGAGACCAAAAACATTGGGCGTCAAGGCCACACACACTGGACAAGCTTATGAAAGTAAAAGCAAGGAGTCGTTTCAACTAAAACCAAAACACACGATTCTAGATGAATGTCCATTGTGGAATGACGTGCGTGCATTTGGGCGATCTCCAATTCGATTTCTCCTTGGCAATTGCGGCGGATCTCGTCTGCCATCTCCCTCCTCCAATGGATTTTCCACTTCTTGGCTGCTCCATCACTTCTGCACTTCTTCAAGCTAGAACCAACATTGTGGAAGGGTTAGGAGTAGGAGTGGCTGGAGGTGGCATGGGAGTCAGACACTTTGGATTGAAGGTGGGTAAGTTTTGAGCCAGTGTCACGGACAAGGGAGGAAGCGAGCTTGCCTTCTTGGCTATCATCTTTCTCAAAAGGTCCGTGTGCACATAAGCCACCGGTGGCCCTTGTTCTCTCATCCGAAGACCTAAGAGGAGGTGGTGGTGACTTGAGACGGTCGGTTTTGCTTCTCCACGCAGCAGCGGCACCGAGCTCTTCCACAGCAGGCCCTGAGATGCGGCGCCGGTACTCCTCCACGGCATCGAGGCGGCTGCTCCTCCTCCACCGGCATTAGGGAGGCTGCTCCTCCTCCACGGCATCGGAGGAGGCGCTTGTTCTCCACCGCATCAGGCGGTGGCCTTCGCTTCCTACCACACAAGTGAGAAAAGAAAAAGCCATCCTTTAGAGCTCATTATCATCACCGAACCTAGAGCTCGCAGTAACTAGTTGAAGGGCAGGCAGATTCAAACCTGGGTGCAGTCGATATCTGCGCTTCGGACAAAGCCGTTGACGCACAACTCACATTTCGAGGGGTGACAACATCAGCGCTTGCAGCTTCCGCTCCTTTGAGACGCCTTCCCCGCTTCTTTGCCTTCACGGTGGCCCATTTTTTACGCACGCTGGGCTGACAAGCGGAGCCTCCTTGGCTTGCGCTGTCTACTAAACCCAACCACCGAGCCGTTAGAGATCCTTCCACCACGGCATCCCACTGCGTCCCCACCACTAATCTTTGTTGTGGCCAAAGTCTTGTTTCCTTATCGCGTTACGCATGACATGCAAACCCAACCCGCGCTTGCACGCGTGTAGTGCGCACCATCTACATTGCAAGGTGGTTGGGGTTAGTAGAAAGGCGCTTAGCAACCTTTGCCCATGAAGTGCGTGCCTAAAAAGCACCAAGCATAAAGTTGGGATAACACCATAATGTTCTTTCAGATAATAAGCGAGGCGGCGTTTCCCACTT